>JAHHZJ010003565.1:0-53125 GCA_021437245.1 Aegilops speltoides
ACACTGCAATTAGACAAAACACAAAAGTATGTGAAGTATTTTCTTCTGGATAACATAAATATATTATTGAATAGTTTGCACTAGAAATCACACGACAAATATGCATGTATGCAATATTTTTGGTCTTATCCAAGGTAGTCATGTCCTCATCAACAATCAACACACATACGTGATGTACCATCCTTTTTCGGCACTAGAATAATAGGAACAACACAAGGACTAAGGGATTCGCGTATATAACCTTTGTCGAGCAGCTCACATGCTTGACGCATAATCTCCTTCGTCTCCTCTGGATTGGTGCGGTATGGCGCACGGTTTGGCGGTGAAGCACCGGAATTAAGTCAATCGATGCTCAATCCCTCGAATAGGCGGTAATCCGGTGTACGTCTTGTGGAAGAGCGTCGTGAACTCTGCAAAATGTTAGTGACAGAGGAGGCAAAGAAGGAAAACCGTCCTCGAATGAAAATAATGCCTCTTTGCACACAAAAGCATAGCAGACAGATTTGCTGAAATCTAGCTCATCAATATCAGATTTGGTGGCAAATAAACATGCACTTTTCAATTTTATTTGAGAAGCAACACTAGATGGTTTATTATTGAAGCTTCATTTGTTGCTCAAATTCTTTTGCCACAATCTGATTTTAAGCTCTTATTCTTCTCCTGTTTTGCTTTATTAGCTCTATTAATATCATCTTTCAAAATAGAATCTGGAGTCATAGGAAGCAAAGTAATATTTTATCCTTATGAACAAAGAGTATACTGATTGTTTCTACCATGGTGTACAGAATTTTTATCAAATTGCCATGGTCTACCAAGTAATAAGGAACATGCTTGCATAGGTACCACATCACAATCAACATAATCAGCATATGTAGAGATACTAAAATGCACACGAACAGTCGTGTTACCTTAACCTTGCCTCTTTTGTTGAACCATTGGATGTAGTAAGGATGTGGATGTGGTCTTGTGGTGAGAAAGCTTCTCCACCAACTCCATGCTAGCCAAGTTGTTGCAGCTCCCTCCGTCTATGATGGCCAGCACGAACGTTCCTTCACAACTCCTTGGTATGGAACCAATTGTGCCTCTGATTTTGCTTTCAGCATGTGACTGCACACTCAAAACACGTTGAGCAACTAAACATTCATACTGTCATCGCGTCTTGGGAGCCATGTATTGCGTCTCATGATCAGAATCATCTCCACCGTGTTCTTCACGTGTAATAAAACCAACTTCTCCTCATCATAGTCACTAGTGGACTCATACCCACCATCCTCATTAGCAATCATCACCGCTGATTTGCATTCTCTCGCATAATGACCTCTTCCCTTACAACGACGACAAATAATATCCTTTGGTGTGCCAGATTGATGCCATGGAAGAAGAAAGAGCTGTGTAGGCGGCGGTGCGCTCTTGGCAGATAGTGGAGGTTGTGCACCGCTTTCTTGTATCACGGCTGGAGGTAGCGGTGATGGAGGTGCTGGTGTAGTGGAAGTAGAGGATGCCGCGGTGTCCATGATGAAAGTCGAATCTCTCTATTTAATCCACCTATAAAGCGTGCAAGCATAGCTTCATTCTCCTCAACAATACCACATCTAATCATGCAGGTTTGTAATTCACGATAATATTCTTCTCTGAAATTTTTCCTTGTCTTAACGCTGCAATTTTGAAGCAATTCACGTTGATAATATGGTGGAACCAACGATGCATAGCGATTTTCAAAGCAGCCCAAGTAAGCGGGAATAGGATATAATCTACAATGTTCAGACCACCATACACATGCAAAACTAGTGAAAGCACAAACAATGACAGCAACCGTCTCTCCTCGGGATATTGTAAACATGTAAAGCGTTGTTCAGTTTCTAACTCCCAAGTAAGATATATATAGGAACATATCTACCCTCAAATGGTGGAATATTCAATTTCAGTTTGGGAATATGGACATCATCTCGTACACGAGGTGGTGGTGCAGGCCTACCATTACGAATATATACGAGGTCGACTGCTGGTGGTGGTCTTTGGTGGCTGCCGTAATTCGATGTTGATCAACCTCATCCTCATAATCGCCCGCATACTCATCATCCTCCTCGGTACCAGCAGCAGGTGAGGCGGGAGAGGCAAAAAGCACCAACAGCGATGGCAATGACACCAATTTTGTCTGGCTCAATAGGAACCATGAGCTCGTCCATCTTGATTCGGAAGGGCGTGGTTGTTGTCGTTCTGAAGAGGTGCGATAGGTGCAGCCGGCGGTGGTTGTGGAAAGCCTTGAGCAATTCATTAAACTTGCTATCAAGCTTTGTTTCAAGCGTCTTCTCAATGCCATCTATCTTCTCCTTGCCCTCGTCAAATCTGTTTAGCACATCTTTTTGTCCACTCATCATTTGCTAAAATTTATCATGTAGCTGTTTGTTAGTGAGTTCTCCCAATCAGTCTCATCGACATGATCCTACCATGGTTAGCGACAAATAGAAACACACAAGAATATGATCCTCTGAGACTACTAAGAAGTGGTGGTGGTGGTGTATCACAAACCGTCAAGCAAATCTCAAATTCTTACGGTTCTTACCCAATGACAAGCGGTGATTGGCAACCGTTGTAGTCAAAACTCTCAAAGCTTGGATAGGCGATTACGGGGGAGAGTTCAAGCATGCAGCGTAGGTGTATGTGGAGGTGGGAAGGCTTATAATATGGTAGCAAAAAAAAATTGACAATAATCAATTCAGAGATGCAAAAGTTGAATAAGCGCTCAGCGGCCGATGCTTGTGATGGTCCTAGGCTGAGGCATGCTAGAGGCGAGCCTAGAACACCAACAAAATCTTGTGGCGGCACGTAAACAAAGGAGGAGCACACTCTGAATTTTTTTTCTCTTTTTTCTTTTTTTCACTTTTTTCCTCTTTTTTTTGCTCTGCAACAAATTTTTTTGAAAAAAGTCTACAAATGGTCTAAAACTGCCTAGCTAGAATTTTCCAGACTTAGTTTTTTTAAGCTGGAACTATTTTCTTCTGCGGATGGCTCGGAAGTTGGGAGTCCTCATTGCATCCGACTCAATGTCGCGTGATCTGGAAATCGAGAACAATGCAACAATTCTTGGACTCGGACTAGGACTGGTGGCGGAGATGAATCTAGTGGAACTCGGACTGGTGGCGGAGATGAATCTAGTGGAACTCAATTTGGTGGCGGAGATGAATCGAGTGGAACTCGATTTGGTGGCGAGAGATAGATCGAGGTGGAACTCGGATGGTGGCGGATATATGTTGCGGTGGACTCGGATGGGCATGATGGCGGCGGATATGTGGTGGCGTATGGATTCGGATTAGCGGTGAATATGTGGTGGTGGTATATGGCAGCGGCAGCGTGACAACTGTGAGCAGAACTTCGAAACTCTAAAAGACTAGACACTAAGACCAGCAACTTGACACGACGATGCAACATAAATTCAACAAAGCAAATCTGAAAAAGATTATGCAAAGGCTCAGATTGGTTCGGATGGGATGAACTAACCCTAATTTTTTGGCTTTTAAATGGACTATTGGTATGAAGAACAGACTCGATCTAAACTACGGCTGTGTCGATACCACTTGATAGAGGCAAAGGTGTCACTGTCTTTTCGATGAGATGGTGGATTCGCTTTGGTGGAAATCGACTTTGGCGATCCGACTACGAGCGTGCGAGGGCGTCGCGCCTTAGCAATCGCTAAACCAACTCCGAGAGGTTATTGACCATGCGAACACGATCAACGACCACGAGGTGCATTTCCTGCGAGCAAGCGAAGAACAAGCAAAAGCTGAGATTGCAATCTGGATATTGCGAATATAAGATGAAATCTTTATTGATCAAGGTGGGGTTACGTGGCGCCTTTATGCAGTCGTTGAACACAAAGCGAATCTGTGAAGTTGCAGCTATGGCGAACTTTTAATCTAAACAAAACCCAAAGTCTAAAGCTGTGCCCTAAGGGCTGTATATATGGAGGAAGATGGGGTGAATTTCGTGGCCCTTGGTGGAGGGTCGAAACTAACCCTATTCTTGTTCCCCCACATACGGACTCTAAAATAGCCTATACTTATGTATTTCGAAATTACATGGGCTGGTCCAATAATAAGGTGTGTGACACCTAGAATAGCCTCTGGACAGAAATTTATGAAGTAGCATCTTGTATATTTTGTCCAAGGCTTCATGCACTCATTATGGTGGCTTGAAAGTCTGAAATCATCACTTGTAACTCCGTTCTTGTCCCCTTGCATGCCATCATCTCCATGCTTGTTCTTGCTCCAATGTTCATCCTTCTCCAAGCTAGGCCCTTCATTTGTAAGCAAAACAAATGTATCCAATTTAGGCAGCATCATATTTTCATGAATATTAGAATCATTACCAAGCGAAAGTACACAGTAATTTAGTTGGCGTCTTGAGACTCTAGTAATTGGTCCGGTATGTATAGCGGCGGGGCTGTGGGTGTAACAATCGTATTGATGTCCTCATCAATATGTGAAACGATATCTCCTCTATAGAGGACAAGAAATTTTAGGCAATCGGCAAAAAGCATGAGAAAATGAAGTACTTCAAGGACGCCATAGAAAGGACAAATGTTCACTAAAGCGGTCATAATTTTGTCATTGGTCCGTGTCGGACCCATAAGTACTCAAACTGCTTCATGGCGACCTGTGAATCAAAAAATACTCCCGCTTGTGCGGGGAGGCGGAGTACCCTCAAATTCAGCCTTAAGCGGGACTTTTGTACTGAAAGTCAAATAACATCAATAAATCGCTGTTTTTGGACAAGTTTACGAACCCATTGGCACATCCTTTTGAAGGAAATTCGAGAGATTATGTTGCTTATAGACATTAGCCCCCTGGTAGGGACAAGCGTACCTTCTGCGGATGCACTATGATCAGGACAATCTCATTTGGCGTAAATTGAAAAAATCCAAAGGCTATATGCCTTATTCTCCTTATTTTAGCGGATGGCATCTTTGTAACTCATGCGGCGTGAAAGCCAAGAACAAAAGTGCATTCTGGCATCGGTCGATATATATGTGGAAACGCTATCTCCTCTATAGTGGACAAGAAATTTGGGGCAATCGCAAAAAGCGAGAAAATGAAGTACTTTCAAGGACGCCATAGAAAGACGGATGTTCACTAAAGCGGTCATATTTTTTCATTTGGAGTCGTGTCGGACCCATAAGTACTCAAAATGCTCACGGCCTTGAATCAAAAAATACTCCCGCTTGCGCCGGAGGCCGGAGTACCCTCAAATTCAGCCTTAAGCGGGACTTTTCGCCCAGAAAGTGAAAGAACATCATTAAATCATTTGTTTTTCGGACAAGTTTGAACCCATTGGCACTTCCTTTTGAAGGAAATTCGAGAGATTATGTTGCTTATGGACATTAGCCCCTAGTAGGGACAAAGCGTACCTTTACGGAGATGCTCTATGATCAAGGCGATCTCATTTGGTAAATAAATTGAAGAAAATCCGATGGCTATATGCCTTATTCTCCTTGTTTTATTTGGGCGGCATCTTTGTAACTCATGCGTGAAAGCCAAGAACAAAAGGGCATTCCTAGCATCGGTCAGTATATATGTGGAAACGATATCTCCTCTATAGAGGACAAGAAATTTTGGGGCAATCAGGCAAAAAGAGCGCGAGAAAATGAAGTACTTTCAAGGACTACCATAGAATGGACAGATGTTCACTAAAATGGTCATAATTTTGTCATTCGGAGTCCATGTCGGACCCATAAGTTCTCAACTGCTTTCATGGTGAGTCGAGAATCAAAAATACTCCCGCTTGCACGGGGAGTGATAGGCGAAGGTGTCCGTCTTTCGATGAGATGGTGGATTTCGCTTTGGTGGAAGTCGACTTTGGCGATCCGACTCTGAGCGTGCGAGGGCGTCGCACCTTAACAATCGCTAAACCAACTCCGAGGAGGTTATTGACCACGCGAACACGATCAACTGACCACGAAGGTCTGTTTCCTGTGACGCAAGCGAAGAACAAGCAAAAGCTGAGATTGCAATCTGGATATTGCGAATATAAGATGAAAGCTTTATTGATCAAGGTGGGGTTACTGTGCGCCTTTATGCAGTCGTTGAACACAAGCGAAGTCTGCGAAGTTGCAGCTATGGCAAACTTTTAATCTAAACCAAACCCCAAAGTCTAAGCGGTGCCCTAAGGGCTGTATATATGGAGGAAGAGGGGTGAATTTCGTGGCCCTTGGTGGAGGGTCAAAACTAACCCTATCTCTTGTTTCCCCACATCTCGGACTCTAAAATAGCCTATACTAATGTATTTCAAATTACATGGGCTGGCCCAATAATAAGGTAATGTGACACCTAGAATAGCCTCTGGGCGAAATTTATGAAGTGGCATCTTGTATATTTCGTCCAAGGCTTCATGCACTCATTATGGTGGCTTCAAAGTCCTGAAATCATCACTTGTAACTCCATTCTTGTCCCCCTTGCGCATGCCATCATCTCCATGCTTGTTCTTGCTCCAATGTTCATCCTTCTCCAAGCTAGGCCCTTCATTTGTAAGCAAAACAAATGTATCCAATTTAAAGCGACATCATATTCTCATGAACATTAGAATCATTACCAAAGCGAAAGTACCTGGTAATTTAGTTGGCTTGCGCGAGCTCTAGTAATTGGTCCAGTATGTATAGCGGCAGGGGCTGTGGGTGTAACAATTGTATTGATGTCCTCATCAAGGAGTCCCGGAGTACCCTCAAATTCAGTCTTAAGAAGGACTTTTTGGCCTTGAAAGTTAAAGAACATCATTCATCGCTGTTTTTCAGACAAGTTTCTGAACCCATTGACACTTCCTTTTGAAGGAAAGTCAAGAGATTATGTTGCTTATAGACATTAGCCCCCCTAGTAGGGACAAACGTACCTTTCTGCAGATGCTCTATGATCCGTGCAATCTCATTTGGCCGTAAATTGAAGAAAATCCAGCGGCTATACGCCTTATTCTCCTTGTTTTCGCGGATGGCATCTTTGTAACTCATGGCGTGAAAGCCAAGAACAAAGGGCATTCTGGCATCGGTCGATATATATGTGAAGCGATATCTCCTTTATAGAGGACAAGAAATTTTGGGGCAATTAAAAAGCGCGAGAAAATGAAGTACTTTCAAGGGCTGCCATAGAAAGACAGATGTTCACTAAAGCGGTCATAATTTTGTCATTGGAGTCCGTGTCGGACCCATAAGTACTCAAGCTGCTTTCATGGCCGTGTGAATCAAATATACTCCCGCTTGTGCCAAGAGGCGGAGTACCCTCAAGTTCAGCCTTAAGCAGGACTTTTTGGCCTGAAAGTCAAAGAACATCATTAAATCATTTTTTTTCAAACAAGTTTATGAACCCATTGGCACTTCCTTTTGAAGGAAATTCGAGAGATTATGTTGCTTATAGAAATTAGCCCCCCTGGTAGGGACAAACGTACCTTTCTACAGATGCTCTATGATCCGCGCAATCTCATTTGGCCGTAAATTGAAGAAAATCCAAAGGCTATATGCCTTATTCTCCTTATTTTCCCCGGATGGCATGCTGTAACTCATGTGCGTGAAAGCCAAGAACAAAAGTGCATTCCTGGCATCGGTAAATATATATGTGGACCCGATATGTCCTCTATAGAGGACAAGAAATTTTTGGGCAATCGGGCAAAAAGCATGCGAAAAAATGAAGTACTTTCAGGGCGCCATAGAAAGAACAGATGTTCACTAAAGCGGTCATAATTTTGTCATTTGGAGTCCGTGTCGGACCCATAAGTACTCAAACTGCTTTCATGGCGGTATGTGAATCAAAAATACTCCCGCTTGCGCCAGGAGGCCGGGTACCCTCAAATTCAGCCTTAAGCAGGACTTTTGGTACGAAGTCAAAGAACATCATTAAATCATTGTTTTTTCGGACAAGTTTACGAATCCATTGGCACTTCCTTTGGAAGGAAATTCAAGAGATTATGTTGCTTATAGACATTAGCCCCTGGTAGGGACAAGCGTACCTTCTGCGGATGCTCTATGATCAAGGCGATCTCATTTGGCGTAAATTGAAGAAAATCCAGCGACTATCGCCTTATTCTTCTTGTTTTCGCGGATGGCATCTGTAACTCATGCGTGAAAGCCAAGAACAAAAGTGCATGGCGGCATTGTTCAATATATATGTGGAAGCGATATCTCCTCTTTAGAGGACAATAAATTTTAGAACAATCGAGGCAAAAGCGCGAGAAAATGAAGTACTTTCAAGGGCGCCATAGAAAGACGGATGTTCACTAAAGCGGTCATAATTTTGTCATTGGGCCGTGTCGGACCCATAAGTACTCAAAATGCTGGTGGATAGCGAATCAAAAATACTCGCTTGCACGGAGGCGGGTACCCTCAACTTCAGCCTTAAGCGGGACTTTTTGGCCCTGAAAGTCAACGAACATCATTAAATCGCATGTTTTGAGACAAGTTTCTGAATCCATTGGCACTTCCTTTGGAAGGAAATTCAAGAGATTATGTTGCTTATAGACATTAGCCCCCTGGTAGGGACAAATGTACCTTCTGCGGATCCTCTATGATCAAGGGCGATCTCATTTGGCGTAAATTGAAAAAATCCAAGTGACTATATGCCTTATTCTCCTTGTTTTAGCGGATGGCATGCTATAACTCTTGCGTGAAAGCCAAGAATAAAAGGGCATTCTGGCATCGGTCGATATATATGTGGAAGCGATATCTCCTCTATAGAGGACAAAAATTTTGTGTCGGGGAAAAAAGCATGCGAGAAAATGAAGTACTTTCAAGGATTGCCATAGAATGGACAGATGTTCACTAAAACGGTCATAATTTTGTCATTCGAAGTCCATGTCGGACCCATAAGTACTCAAACTGCTCGCGGCAAGCGCGAGAATCCAAAAATACTCCCCGCTTGCGCCAGGAGGTCCGGCGTACCCTCAAATTCAGCCTTAAGCAGGACTTTTTGGCCCTGAAAGTCAAAGAACAACATTCGTCGCTGTTTTTCAGACAAGTTTTTGAACCAATTGGCACTTCCTTTTGAAGGAAATTCGAGAGATTATGTTGCTTATAGACATTAGCCCCCCTGGTAGGGACAAACGTACCTTTCTGCAGATGCTCTATGATCCGGGTAATCTCATTTGACCGTAAATTGAAGAAAATCCAGCGGCTATATGCTTTATTCTCCTTGTTTTCCCCGGATCGCATGCTGTAACTGATGTAGGGTGGAACCCTAATTCGTCGATCTTTCACGTTTGGAGCGGGATCCCTCGAAGAACACGATGAACACGGGGAAGAACGGGGAGAAATCACAGGGGAAACACTCAAGAACAAGTCCAATCACATCCACTAGACAATCAAACACACAAGATCACAAGGTACATGAACAACAAAGGGAAAGATACAAGGTAAGGTTCATCTCCAAAAGGAGGTCTTGATGATATCCTAGATGGGGATCTTCTCCTAGATGGAGGTCTTGGCCTCCAATGGAGTAGTGGTCTCTCTCTCTCAAGAGTAGAGATAGGTAGGAGCAAAGCTCACTTAAGAATGAGCTATCACGTTGCTAACCCTACAAAGGAGGTGGAGGAGGTCTGTTATAGCCCAAAGGCGAAGGGGGTAAGTGAGGCGAAGGGGTACCACGAGCTTGGCCCAAATCACGCTTGTGCGGAGGTCCGGATGATCCGGATGGTGGCCGGATGATCGGGGTGTCGAAGTCCGGATGATCGAGGCGACCGTCCGGATAATCTGGCCGTCGTGCGGCTTCTGTTGTCTTGGACGATTATCCGGATGATCCGGAGGGACCGGATGATCATTTGAGCCGGATGATCCGGATAATGATCCGGACGTCCGGATACACAGCTCCTGCGGCCGCTCCGTCTTCTTCTCCTTTCTTCGTCTTCTCTTCCATGCTTCCCTCGCGGATGGTGTAGTCGTTCCTTGGCTTGCACTCCTCCTTGACATCCGTGAAGCTCGACAATACCTATGCATGCTACGTAAGAAGTGTCAAGTAGTATACCATCCTCAAGAGTGTCAAGTGAGCACGTGTAAAGGAGATGATTCATGAGGACATGACATGACTACCTTGTATATGACCAAAAATATTGCATACATGCATATTTGTCGGTGATTTCTAGTGCAAACTATTCAATAATATATTTATGTTATCGAACAAAAATACTTCACATACTTTTGTGTTTTGTCTAATTGCAGGTGTATGGGACATTTGTACAATCCACATATGAAGATAAGGGAAAAGGAGAAGTTTAGGTGCTGTTCAAAAGTTTTCTCACGTCACTTTTGGGCCAGAGAAGATAGAGTCCAAGTCTCTCACAGTGCGGATTCAGATTCGGACTGCAGACATACCTGACTCAAAACGCCAACAACTTTTATACGGACTCGAATTGGGTGATTCTTTTTTGTTGGAAAGTAGATTTCATGCTCTTTCCAGCACAATTGGAATCACCTTAAAAATCGTCTGGGCGTTGAGTTATGGACGAAACAATCTGACTGCACCAGAATCCGAGTCAAACTACAAGTCCAAAGGTGTTCGTCACCTCCACTTGGGCCCATTGGCCTTGTACGACCTAGGGTTAGTTTTAGGCTGCCTTGGGACGTCCTCCCACCTCCTTGGCCGCCACCCTTGCTCCTATATAAGTAGATCCATCTAGTAGCTTTTCCTTGGGATTTGTTTAGTTAAAGTTAGCCATTGCAACCGTGTGCCGTTTGTGTCCAACGACCAGACCAAGACCGCTTACGGATCCCCACCTTTATCAATACTTCATACATACTGCAATATTCAGATTGCTTTTATCATATTCTTGCTTGTTCTTGATTGCTTGCAGGAATAGACCTTCGTGGTCGAGTTGATTGTGCTCGGCGTGGTCAATAACCTCTCGGAGTTGGTTTAGCGATTGCTAAGCATAGCGTTGTGCACGTTTGTAGTCGGATCGTCAAAGTCGTCTCCACCAAATCGATAGTTATCATCTCATCGAAGATCGGGACACCCGCCTCTATCAAGTGGTATCGGTTTTCAGGTTGCTCGGTGAGAATTTCGAGTTTTCCTAGATTAGATTTATTTTCTTACCTATTGTCCAAGAAAAAGCCACAAAAATAGTTAGATCTATTGATCCTTTGTCCAAGCCACTCTGAGCCTTTGCAATTTTCTTTTCATTGGTTGCATTATTGAATTATCGGTTGCATCGTCGTGTTGAGTTCTGGTCTTAGTGTCTAGTTCCTTTAGAGTTTGAGTTCTGTTCACATTAGTCACGCCTTGCTGCATCATTATCCTTCGTTGTCCACCATCCCATCTATTAATTTCCACCACGTGCTCTGCTTTGTTCATTGTCATAATCATAGTTGAGGTCATTCACATCTTACTTTGATCAATGCATCTTATCTAGTTTGTCTTGGAAGAGGAAAAAAAAAAAAAAAAGAAAAAAAAAAAAAAAAAAAGAAAAAAAAAAAAAAAAGTGTGAGGAAAAAAGAAGAAAAAAAAATCGGATCTATCTAGAATCAATCTCGTACTGAATTCGGATTGGAATCATTTTGCGCACTGTTCAATAAAACAGGTGTATCTTCCTCATCTGAAGTCCGTTTTGACTCGTGAGTACTCAAATTAAAGCTAGCGACGAGCCGCATCTAAATAGTTGCAGAAGCTAGTTCAATATTTGACACCTCAAAATCGGCTTCTAAATAGGTCTTTTGCCCTCTGAAGTTCGTGAACACAGCTTGTTCCAATTTTTGAGGCCAGTTTAGAATTCTTTGACTCCTCATATCAACTCGGAATTGAGTGATTCTTTTTGCATTGGAAAGCTTGAGTTAGTAGCATTCTTTGAAAGAATTTATTAGAAAATTGGCTCAAACTTTTCAAGAGGAAAGTTGAGAGAGAGTTGTTGTATGTCACTGCTTGGTAGTTGTTTTCATCATTATCTTCACTACGTTGTGATCTTCACTTATATCTTGCTGTCAAGAGCTACTTAGTAACCTTCATTGATGCTAGTTGTGCTAGCCGTGACCTCATTAGTGTTCTAGGCTCGCGTCTCTAGTCGGTCTAGCCTAGGACCAGCCACCTGATACCGTCGTTGGCGTTTATTCAACATTGCATCTCTGAATTGATTATTGCTAATCTTTTGCTACCATATATAGCCAACCTAGCTCCACATATTTCTACACGTGTATATATACGTTCCCCAGCAATCGCTTTACACAATTTTGAGTTATTTGACATCGTTGGTTGCTGTCACCACTGCCGCATGGTAAGAACTTGTAAGATATTGATATTTGCTTTCTTGTGAGCACTTTACAACCACATCCTAGTAGTTCATAGGAACATTATTCGGAATTTTGTTTCTTGTTTCTACTAATCATGACAGAGTTTTGGGGATAGAAATTCTTGGACGATGGACACATCTTCACCATCACGAGTTGGGACAACACACACAACCACATGGTCGAGTTATCTCTTTACCGTCATTTGAGGTAGATTTAATCATGCTATTTATCTAGTTTGGGAGCTTGAAGTAGAACAAGTTTTTAGTCAACATGTTTTTACGAACTTGGCGATCTGAGCAGCCACTAGAGCATTCTTGGTTTTGCTTACATTTGGTGGAGTGTGCATTGTAAGAAAAACATTGATAACCAACCCACAACTTGGAAAGATTTGAAAGATGTAATGAGAAAACAGTTTTCCCTCCTTACTATCGCGTGAATTGCCATGAAATTTGAACAATTTAAACAAAGGCAACAACACTGTTCATGCTTACTACAAAGAGTTCAAATCTTATATGCATCATTGTGACATAGAAGAATCTAAGGATGATACAATGAATAGATTTTTTGGTGGTTTGAACCATGATATTCAGAGCAAGATTTCAGTATATTCCTCGTTGCATTCTTGGTATGTATGTTCGTGCTTGTACCTTTGAGAGCGATTCTGAGGAGGATGCATTGGGTGACTACAACAACTACTATTCAGTTCATGCTCACCACCGCGGTTGGTTCCTCCACCGTTGCACCTACTAGAGCAGCCCCACCTCGGATTGTGGCGCGACATCATCTCAAGAGTATGGTGCGTTGTCTACGTGTGTACCTACATCAGCTCGTCTTTGCGACAAGGTATGATAAAGGTATTGATGATATAACTTCACATGAGAATGATGCATCCTAGTTGACTTGAATACATCATGTGTTGAGCTACCCACTACTTTGATCACACCACCTATTTTAGAGGATTATGTTGATAATTTGACTTTGCCATGTGATCAAACAACTGAAATACCAACAATTTTGAGAGCACCAATTGAATTAAGCTGTTGATGCAAAAGAATCAATGTTTAATCGTTTTGATATGACCTCTAATCTTGGTGATGATTACGTGTCGAATGACTCATTGCATGTTTGCTTATCTAAGCATGTTGTAGCATGTAAATTTGATTCAAATAAGGTTTATTCACCAATGTTGGGATGGTTTAATGATGAACATTGTCAATCTTTTGAAATAAATAAAAGCTTCACTTATATGTGCAAACTGAGTTGCAATATTTTCATGCCTTCTAGCTCTTGTGCTAATTTGTTGGCTTTAGATTTTATGAACTATACAAGTTACTCATCTATTCATGTGTCATATATGCAAAAATCAAGGGAAGTAAAATGGATGGCGTATACATATACAACATGTACACCTTGTCTCTTTTGTTAGCCACATTTCAGATTAAGCAGCATGAGGGGCGGCTTTATTTTCAAAAAGGGAGGATGATGAGGACATGAGTACCTTGTATATGACCAAAATATTGCATACATGCATATTTGTCGGTGATTTCTAGTGCAAACTATTCAATAATATATTTATGTTATCGAACAAAAATACTTCACATACTTTTGTGTTTTGTCTAATTGTAGGTGTATGGGACATTTGTACAATCCACATATGAAGATAAGGAAAAGGAGAAGTTTAGGTGCTGTTCAAAAGTTTTCTCACGTCACTTTTGGGCCAAGAGAAGATAGAGTCCAAGTCTCTCACGTTGCGGATTCAGATTCGGACTGCAGACATACCTGACTCAAAACGTCAACAACTTTTCATACGGACTCCGAATTGGGTGATTCTTTTTTGTTGGAATGTAGATTTCATGCTCTTTCCAGCACAATTGGAATCACCTTAAAATCGTCTGGAGCGTTGAGTTATGGACGAAACAATCTGACGCTGCACCAGAATCCGAGTCAAACTACAAGTCCAAAGGTGTTCGTCACCTCCACTTGGGCCCATTGGCCTTGTACGACCTAGGGTTAGTTTTAGGCTGCCTTGGGACGTCCTCCCACCTCCTTGGCCGCCACCTTGCTCCTATATAAGTAGATCCATCTAGTAGCTTTTCCTTGGGATTTGTTTAGTTAAAGTTAGCCATTGCAACCGTGTGCCGTTTGTGTCCAACGACCAGACCAAGACGCTTACGGATCCCCACCTTTATCAATACTTCATACATACTGCAATATTCAGATTGCTTTTATCATATTTTTGCTTATTCTTGATTGCTTGCAGGAATAGACCTTCGTGGTCGGGTTGATTGTGCTCGGCGTGGTCAATTGTCCGTCTTTCGATGAGATGGTGGATTTCGCTTGTGGAAGTCGACTTTGGCGATCCGACTCTGGCGTGCGAGGGCGTCGCGCATATATGTCGCTAAACCAACTCAGAGAGGTTATTGACCACGCGAACACGATCAACGACCACGAGGTCTATTTCCTGCGAGCAAGCGAAGAACAAGCAAGCTGAGATTGCAATCTGGATATTGCGAATATAAGATGAAAGCTTTATTGATCAAGGTGGGGTTACGTGGCGCCTTTATGCAGTCGTTGAACACAAGCGAAATGCGAAGTTGCAGCTATGGCGAACTTTTGATCTAAACAAAACCCAAGTCTAAGCGGTGCCCTAAGGGCTGTATATATGGAGGAAGAGGGGTGAATTTCGTGGCCCTTGGTGGAGGGTCGAAACTAACCCTATCTCTTGTTTCCCCACATCGGACTCTAAAATAGCCTATACTAATGTATTTCGAAATTACATGGGCTGGCCCAATAATAAGGTGTGTGCACCTAGAATAGCCTATGGACGAATATTATGAAGTGGCATCTTGTATATTTCGTCCAAGGCTTCATGCACTCCTTATGGTGGCTTCAAAGTCTGAAATCATCACTTGTAACTCCGTTCTTGATCCCCTTAGCATGCCATCAACTCCATGTGTGTTCTTGCTCCAATGTTCATCCTTCTCCAAGCTAGGCCCTTCATTTGTAAGCAAAACAAATGTATCCAATTTAAGCGACATCATATTCTCATGAACATTAGAATCATTACCAAAAGCGAAAGTACACAGTAATTTAGTTGGCGTCTTGTGAGCTCTAGTAATTGGTCCGGTATGTATAGCGGCGGGGCTGTGGGTGTAACAATGGTATTGATGTCCTCATCATCCTCCCTTCTTGAAATGAAGTCGTCCTCGACGGAAGTTCATCTTCCTCACCCAAATATGGCTTCAAATCTGCAATGTTAAAAGTGGGACTAACCCCAAAATCTGCGAGGCAGCTCAAGTTTATATGCATTATCATTTACTTTCTCCAACACCTTAAAGGGACCAGCGACACGTGGCATTAGCTTTGATTTGCGCAAATCGGAAATCTATCCTTACATAAATGTAACCAAACAAGATCTCGGTGCAAACACAACATGTTTTCTACCCTTATCTCCGACAAGTTTATATTTAGCATTCATCGCTCAATGTTTTCCTTAGTTAACTCATGCATTTTAAAATCAATTCACACGTTCTTTAGCATCAAAATTAACCTTCTCCGAAGATGGAAGAAGCAACAAATCAATAGGTGCGGTGGAAACCATACACAATTTCAAAGGGCACATCTTAGTAGTAGAATGCAATGAGCGATTATAAGCAAATTCAATATGAGGCAAGCATTCCTCCCACATTTTCTTATTATTCTTTAGAACAGCCCTAAGCATAGTAGACAATGTTCTATTGACTACTTGAGTTTATCCATCGGTTTGGGGGTGACAAGTAGTACTAAAAAGTAGTTTAGTCCCCAACTTAGCCCATAAACATCTCCAAAAGTGGCTAAGAAATTTAGTATCACGATCTGAAACAATAGTATTTGGCACACCATGCAAGCGAATAATTTCACGAAAGAACAAATCAGCAACATTATGACATCATCGCTTTTATGACATGGTATAAAGTGTGCCATTTTGAGAATCTATCACGACAACAAATATGCTATCCCTCCCTTCTTTGTTCTAGGTAAACCTAAAACAAAGTCCATAGATATATCCTCCCAAGGAACACTAGAGTGCAGAGCAAAGGCATATATAAACCATGAGGATTGAGTCGTGACTTAGCTTTTTGACATGTAGTGCAGCGAGCAATAAAGCGCTCAACATCCGTCTCATCTTTGGCCAAAAGAAATGTGTAGCTAGTCGTCCTCCGTCTTCTTCACGCCAAAGTGTCCCATTAGTCCTCCTCCATCGCCTCCTGCAACAACAAAAGGCGAGCGGAGCTAGCTGGAATGCATAGCTTGTTAGAGCGAACACAAATCCATCATTAACGACAAACTTGTTCCATGTTCTTCCTTCTTTACAATTCTGCAATACATCTTTAAAATCAGCATCATGCACATATTGATCTTTGATGGTCTCCAAACCAAATATTTTGAAGTCAAGTTGTGAAAGCATAGTATAGCGACGAGACAATGCATCGGCAATAACATTTTCTTTACCCTTCTTGTGTTTAATGACATAAGGAAAGTCTCAATGAATTCAACCCATTTAGCATGTCTCGATTCAGTTTAGCTTGACTTTTAATATGTTTCAAAGATTCATGATCAGAATGTATAACAAATTCTTTGGGCCATAAATAATGTTGCCATGTTTCTAAAGTCGAACAAGAGCATATAATTCTTTATCATAAGTAGAATAATTCAGACTAGGCCCTCAATTTTTAGAGAAAAGTATACAACAGGTTTGCCATCTTGTAATAACACACCTCTAATCCAATTCCACTAGCATCACATTCAAGCTCAAAAGTCTTATTAAAATCAGGAAGTTGGAGTAAAGGGCATGTGTCAACTTAGCTTTCAATACCGTGAAGGCTTCTTCTGTGCGGTACCCCAAACAAAAGGCACATCCTTCTTTGTAAGCTCGTTGAGAGGTGCAGCAATGGTGCTGAAATCTCTCACAAAGCGCCTATAGAAACCAGCGAGGCCAAGAAACTCCTCACTTGTGTGACCGTTTTGGGCTGCGGCCAACTCTCAATAGCTTCAATCTTGGCTTTATCAACTTCAATTCCTGTGGAGTAACAACATAGCCAAGAAAAGATACTCGATCGGTGCAAAGGTGCACTTCCCAAGGTTACCAAACAAGCGTGCATCACGTAGAGCATTAAAAACAACACGTAAATGTTCCAAATGTTCTTCCAAAGATTTGCTATAAATCAGTATATCATCAAAATAGACTACCACAAATCGTCCAATGAAAGCACGTAAAACTTAGTTCATTAATCTCATGAAAGTACTAGGTGCATTAGTTAACCCAAAGGCATGACTAACCACTCATATAATCCAAACTTAGTTTTAAATGCTGTTTTCCATTCATCTCCCAATTTCATACGAATTTGATGGTATCCACTCATAAATCAACTTTGGAGAATATTGTAGAGCCACTCAATTCATCAAGCATATCATCTAGCCTAGGAATAGGGTGGCGATAACGAATAGTAATATTATTAATGCCTCTACAATCAACACACATCGTGGCGTACCATCCTTTTTCGGCACTAGAATAATAGGAACAACACAAGGACTAAGGGATTGGCGTATATAACCTTTGTCGAGCAGCTCTGTACTTGGCGCATAATCTCCTTCGTCTCCTCTGGATTGATGCGGTATGGTGCGGTTGGGTAATGATGCGGGAATTAAGTCAATTTGATGCTCAATCCCTCGAATAGGTGGTAATCCGGTGCACGTCTTGTGGAAAGGCGTCGTGAACTCTGCAAAATGTTAGTGACAGCGGGGGCAAAGAAGGAAAACCGTCCTCGAATGAAAATAATGCCTCTTTGCACACAAAAGCATAGCAAATAGATTTGCTAAAATCTAGCTCATCAATATCAGATTTGGTGGCAAGTAAACATGCACTTTTCAATTTAATTTGAAGCAACGATAGATGGTTTATTATTAGGCTTCATGTGTTGCTCAAATTCTTTTACCACAATCTGATTTTCACTCTTATTTTTCTCTGTTTTGCTTTATTAGCTCTATTAATATCATCTTTCAAAATGGACTCGAGGAGTCATAGGAAGCAAAGTAATATTTTATCCTTATGAACAAGAGTATCTTGATTGTTTCTACCATGGTGTCTGAAATTTTATCAAATTGCCATGGTCTACCAAGTAACAAGGAACATGCTTGCATAGGTACCACATCACAATCAACATAATCAGCATATGTAGAGATACTAAAATGCACACGAGCAGTCGTGTTACCTTCACCTTGCATTTGTTGTTGAACCATTGGATGTAGTAAGGATGTGGATGTGGTCTTGTGGTGAGAGATAGCTTCTCCACCATCTCCATGCTAGCCAAGTTGTTGCAGCTCCCTCCATCTATGATGGCCTTGAATAGAGCGTTCCTTCACAACTCCTTTGTATGGAACAAATTATGCCTCTGATTTTGCTCGACTTGTGTAACCTGCACACTCAAAACACGTTGAGCAACTAAACATTCATACTGTCGGCATCTTGACAGCCATGTATTGTGTCTCATGATCAGAATCATCTCCACCGTGTTCCTCATGTGTAATAAGAGCCAAAGTCTCCTCATCATAGTCACTAAGCGGACTCATACCCACCATCCTCGGTAGCAATCATCACCGCTGAGATTTGCATTCTCTCATAAAATGTCCTCTTCCCTTACAATGACGACAAATAATATCACTTGTGTGCCTGTTGGCGCCATGGAAGAAGAAGAGCTCTGTGCAGAGCCAGCGGTGTGCTCTTGGCGAGATAGTGGTGGTTGTGCTGCTTTCTTGTATCACGGTTGGAGGTGGCTTTGAAGGAGGTGATGGTGCGGTGGAAGTAGATGATGCGTGGTGTCCATGATGAAGGTCGACTGCGAGAAAAGTTAGTGCGGCGCCAATGCTGTCGATCCTGCACTTCACGTTCAGACTTTACAAGCAAGATGGAATAAGCAGTGATATTATTATAATCCTTATAGTCTAGAATGGTGCGAATCTCTCTATTTAATCCACCCGAAAGCGTGCAAGCATAGCTTCATTCTCCTCAACAATACCACATCTAATCAAGCGGTTTGTAATTCACGATAATATTCTTCTCTGAATTTTTCCTTGTCTTAAGCGCTGCAATTTTGAAGTAATTCACGTTGATAATATGGTGGAACTTGATCGCATAGCAGTTTTCAAAGCAGCCCAAGTAGGCTGGAGCAGGATATAATCTACAATGTTGAGACCACCAAACACATGCAAAGCTAGTGAAAGCACAAACAGCGGCGGGAACACGTCTCTCCTCGGGATATTGTAAACATGTAAATCGTTGTTCGGTTTCTAACTCCCAAGTAAGATATATATCGAGGAACATATCTACCCTCAAATGGTGGAATATTCAATTTCAGTTTAGGGAGATGGTCATGATCTCGCGTACTGAGGAGCCCTAACATTGCCATTATTTGCATGTGGGCGACACGGTGGTTGTGGTCTTTGGTGGTTGCGCGTGGTTACGATGTTGATCAACCTCATCCTCGTAATCTTCCACATAATCATCCTCGTCGGTACCGGCAGCAGCGATGGCGAGGAGCCAAAAAGCACCAACAGCGATGATGGCGGCACGAAATTTTGTCTGGCTCAATAGGAACCTGTTGAGCTCGTCCATCTTGATTCGGAAGAGGCGTGGTTGTTTCGTCGTTGAGAGGTGCGATAGGTGCAGCCGGCGGTGGTTGTGGAAAGCAGCGAGCAATTCATCAAACTTGCTATCAAGCTTTGTTTCAAGCGTCTTCTCAATGCCATCTATCTTCTCCATGGCCTCGTCAAATCTGTTTACCACATCTTGCACTGTCCAATCATCATTTCTTTGAAACTTATCATGTAGCTGTTTGTTTGTCGGGTTCTCCCAATCGATCTCATCGGCTGTGTTCCTGCCATGGTTAGCGACAATAGAAACACACAAGAATATGATCCTCTGAGACTACTAGGAAGTGGTGGTGGTGGTGTGGTGGGCGGTCACAAATCCGTGAAGCAAATCTCAAATTCTTACGGTTCTTACCCGGCGGTGGTGATCGGCAACCGTTGTAGTCAAAACTCTCAAAGCTTGGCTATAGCGATTACGGGGAGAATCAAGCATACAGCGTAGATGTATGTGGAGCTGGGAAGGCTTATAATATGGTAGCAAAAAATTGACAATAATCAAATCGAGAGATGCAAAGTTGAATAAGCGCTCAGCAGCGATCTTGTTTGGTCCTAGGCTGAACCGTGCTAGAGGCGAGCCTAGAACACTAACAAAATCACGCTGCTGCGTAAACAAGGGAGGAGCACACTCTGAAATTTTTTTCGCTCTTTTTTTTTTTTTGCGCTTTTTTTTTTTTTTGCTGCTCTTTTTTTTTTTTTTGCGAAAAATCACTATAATGGCGAGTGTCTCAAAACTCTTCCAGTCAATGACGGGATGGGCACGAATTTTTTCGACCAAATTTTTTTTTTTTATTTGCCGGACCCAAAAGCTGAAGCAGGTCAAAAAACTTTCTATAATGGCGGTGGCTCAATCGCTTAGAAACACCTAAAAATAGGATAGCGAAATTTTTTTTATCCGTGCGTTTTGGAAAATTTTGGGCCTAAGCGGAGGTGGTTTCGGACTCTTTTTTGGCTTTTTAAGTTTTGTTTATTGAAACCAACCTCTTCTCTGAATGACAAAAGATTGCTGGAATCGAAACCTACTCGAGACAAGGAAACACGAATCGGAAATTAGATGGATCCGAAAACAAATCGAATATGCAAGGAACTTCGGATTGGTGGTGGATATATGGTGGTGGTATATAGCAGCGGTGGTGGTATATGGCAGCGGTGGTGGTATATGGATCACAGATTGAGCGGTGGCGGATAAGCGGTGGTGGTAGATGGCGAGGCGATGATGATGGTGTGCGGTGGCGTGACAACTTATGACGAACTTCGAAACTCTAAAGACTAGACTCTAAGACCAGCAACTAGACACGGCGATGCAACATAAATTCAACAACGCAAATCTGAAAAAGATTATGCAAAGGCTCGATTGGTTGGATATGATGACCTAACCTAAATTTTTTTTTGGCTTTTTAAGTGGACTGTAGGTATGAAGAACAGACTCGATCTAAACTACGAAAAAGCTGTAAAATCTCACGAGCAACACGGAAATCGATACCACTTGATAGAGGCAAAGGTGTCCGTCTTTCGATGAGATGGTGGATTTCGCTTTGGTGGAAGTCGACTTTGGCGATCCGACTCTGACGTGCGAGGGCGTCGCGCATATATGTCGCTAAACCAACTCCGAGAGGTTATTGACCACGCGAACACGATCAACGACCACGAGGTCTATTTCCTGCGAGCAAGCGAAGAACAAGCAAGCAAGCTGAGATTGCAATCTGGATATTGCGAATATAAGATGAAAGCTTTATTGATCAAGGTGGGGTTACGTGGCGCCTTTATGCAGTCGTTGAACACAAGCGAAATCTGTGAAGTTGCAGCTATGGCGAACTTTTGATCTAAACAAAACCCAAGTCTAAGCGGTGCCCTAAGGGCTGTATATATGGAGGAAGAGGGGTGAATTTCGTGGCCCTTGGTGGAGGGTCGAAACTAACCCTATCTCTTGTTCCCCACACATCGGACTCTAAAATAGCCTATACTAATGTATTTCGAAATTACATGGGCTGGCCCAATAATAAGGTGTGTGACACCTAGAATAGCCTATGGGACGAATATTATGAAGTGGCATCTTGTATATTTCGTCCAAGGCTTCATGCACTCATTATGGTGGCTTCAAAGTCTGAAATCATCACTTGTAACTCCGTTCTTGATCCCCTTAGCATGCCATCAACTCCATGTGTGTTCTTGCTCCAATGTTCATCCTTCTCCAAGCTAGGCCCTTCATTTGTAAGCAAAACAAATGTATCCAATTTAAGCGACATCATATTCTCATGAACATTAGAATCATTACCAAAAAGCGAAAGTACACAGTAATTTAGTTGGCGTCTTGTGAGCTCTAGTAATTGGTCCGGTATGTATAGCGGCGGGGGCTGTGGGTGTAACAATGGTATTGATGTCCTCATCATATGTGGAAGCGATATCTCCTCTATAGAGGACAAGAAAATTTAGGCAATCGGGAAAAAGCGCGAGAAAATGAAGTACTTTCAAGGATTGCCATAGAAAGGACGGATGTTCACTAAAGCGGTCATAATTTTGTCATTGGTCCGTGTCGGACCCATAAGTACTCAAACCCGATGGCGAATAAGCGAATCAGAAAATACTCCCGATAGCAGATGTCACTAAAGGAGGCCGGAGTACCCTCAAATTCAGCCTTAAGCAGGACTTTTGGCCCTCAAAGTCAAAGAACATCATTAAATCGCTCTTTTCGAGACAAGTTTACGAACCCATTAGCACTTCCTTTTGAAGGAAATTCGAGAGATTATGTTGCTTATAGACATTAGTCCCCTGGTAGGGACAAGCGTACCTTCTGCGGATGCTCTATGATCAGGGTAATCTCATTTGGGCGTAAATTGAATAAAATCCGGTGGCTATATGCCTTATTCTCCTTGTTTTTTGCGGATGGCATCTTTGTAACTCATGCGCGTGAAAGCCAAGAACAAAAGGCATTCTGGCATCGGTCGATATATATGTGGAAGCGATATCTCCTCTATAGAGGACAAGAAATTTTAGGCAATCGGCAAAAAGCTGCGAGAAAATGAAGTACTTTCAAGGGCGCCATAGAATGGACAGATGTTCACTAAAGCGGTCATAATTTTGTCATTGGTCCGTGTCGGACCCATAAGTACTCAAACTGCTTTGGCGGCGCGAGAATCAAAAATACTCCCGCTTGCGCGGGAGGCCGGAGTACCCTCAAATTCAGCCTTAAGAAGGACTTTTTGGCCTGAAAGGAAAAGAACATCATTAAATCATTGTTTTTGAGACAAGTTTACGAACCCATTGGCACTTCCTTTTGAAGGAAATTCGAGAGATTATGTTGCTTATAGACATTAGCCCCCTGGTAGGGACAAGCGTACCTTTTGGAGATGCTCTATGATCAGGGAATCTCATTTGGCCGTAAATTGAAGAAAATCCAGTGACTATATGCCTTATTCTCCTTGTTTTTGCGGATGGCATCTTTGTAACTCATGCGGCGTGAAAGCCAAGAACAAAGGGCATTCCTGGCATCGGTTAATATATATGTGGAAGCGATATCTCCTCTAGAGGACAAGAAAATTTAGGGCAATCGGGCAAAAGCATGCGAGAAAATGAAGTACTTTCAAGGATTGCCATAGAATGGACAGATGTTCACTAAAGCGGTCATAATTTTGTCATTGGTCCGTGTCGGACCCATAAGTACTCAAACTGCTTTCATGGCGTGTGAATCAAAAATACTCCCGCTTGCGAACGGGAGGCCGGAGTACCCTCAAATTCAGCCTTAAGCAGGACTTTTTGGCCCTCAAAGTCAAAGAACATCATTCGTTGTTGTTTTCCAGACAAGTTTCTGAACCCATTAGCAGTTCCTTTTGAAGGAAATTCGAGAGATTATGTTTCTTATAGACATTAGCCCCCCTGGTAGGGACAAACGTATCTTTCTGCAGATGCTCTATGATCCGGGTAATCTCATTTGGCCGTAAATTGAAGAAAATCCAGCGGCTATATGCCTTACTCTCCTTGTTTCCGCCGGATGGCATGCTGTAACTCATGCGCGTGAAAGCCAAGAACAAAAGGGCATTCCTGGCATCGGTTAATATATATGTGGAAGCGATATCTCCTCTATAGAGGACAAGAAATTTTAGGGCAATCGAGGCAAAAAGCATGCGAGAAAATGAAGTACTTTCAAGGGCGCCATAGAATGGACAGATGTTCACTAAAGCGGTCATAATTTTGTCATTGGTCCGTGTCGGACCCATAAGTACTCAAACTGCTTTCATGGCGGCGTGTGAATCAAAAATACTCCCGCTTGCGCGGGAGGCCGGAGTACCCTCAAATTCAGCCTTAAGGACTTTTTGGCCCTGAAAGGAAAAGAACATCATTGTTCGTTGTTTTTTAGACAAGTTTCTGAACCCATTAGCAGTTCCTTTTGAAGGAAATTCGAGAGATTATGTTGCTTATAGACATTAGTCCCCCTGGTAGGGACAAACGTACCTTTCTGCAGATGCTCTATGATCCGGGTAATCTCATTTGGCGTAAATTGAATAAAATCCGGTGGCTATATGCCTTATTCTCCTTGTTTTAGCGGATGGCATCTTTGTAACTCATGCGCGTGAAAGCCAAGAACAAAAGGGCATTCTGGCATCGGTCGATATATATGTGGAAACGATATCTCCTCTATAGAGGACAAGAAATTTTAGGGCAATCGGCAAAAAGCGCGAGAAAATGAAGTACTTTCAAGGGCGCCATAGAATGGACAGATGTTCACTAAAGCGGTCATAATTTTGTCATTGGTCCGTGTCGGACCCATAAGTACTCAAACTGCTTTCATGGCGGTATGTGAATCAAAAATACTCCCGCTTGCGCGGGAGGCCGGAGTACCCTCAAATTCAGCCTTAAGAAGGACTTTTTGTACGAAAGTCAAAGAACATCATTAAAGTAGCTGTTTTTTGGACAAGTTTACGAACCCATTGGCACTTCCTTTTGAAGGAAATTCGAGAGATTATGTTGCTTATAGACATTAGCCCCCTGGTAGGGACAAGCGTACCTTTTGGAGATGCTCTATGATCAGGGAATCTCATTTGGCCGTAAATTGAAGAAAATCCAGTGACTATATGCCTTATTCTCCTTGTTTTAGCGGATGGCATCTTTGTAACTCATGCGGCGTGAAAGCCAAGAACAAAGGGCATTCCTGGCATCGGTTAATATATATGTGGAAGCGATATCTCCTCTATAGAGGACAAGAAATTTTAGGGCAATCGGGCAAAAAAAGCGCGAGAAAATGAAGTACTTTCAAGGATTGCCATAGAAAGGACATATGTTCACTAAAGCGGTCATAATTTTGTCATTGGTCCGTGTCGGACCCATAAGTACTCAAACTGCTCATGGCGAGCATGTGAATCAAAAATACTCCCGCTTGCGCTGGAGGCCGGAGTACCCTCAAATTCAGCCTTAAGCAGGACTTTTTGGCCCTGAAAGTCAAAGAACATCATTAAATCATTGTTTTTCGAGACAAGTTTACGAACCCATTGGCACTTCCTTTTGAAGGAAATTCGAGAGATTATGTTGCTTATAGACATTAGTCCCCTGGTAGGGACAAGCGTACCTTCTGCGGATGCTCTATGATCAAGGTAATCTCATTTGGCGTAAATTGAATAAAATCCGGTGGCTATATGCCTTATTCTCCTTGTTTTATTTGGATGGCATCTTTGTAACTCATGCGCGTGAAAGCCAAGAACAAAAGGGCATTCTGGCATCGGTCGATATATATGTGGAAGCGATATCTCCTCTATAGAGGACAAGAAATTTTAGGGCAATCGGCAAAAAGCGCGCGAGAAAATGAAGTACTTTCAAGGGCGCCATAGAATGGACGGATGTTCACTAAAGCGGTCATAATTTTGTCATTTGGAGTCGTGTCGGACCCATAAGTACTCAAACTGCTTTCATGGCGGTATGTGAATCAAAAATACTCCCGCTTGCGCGGGAGGCGGAGTACCCTCAAATTCAGCCTTAAGAAGGACTTTTTGGTACGAAAGTCAAAGAACATCATTAAATCGTTTTTTGAGACAAGTTTACGAACCCATTGGCACTTCCTTTTGAAGGAAATTCGAGAGATTATGTTGCTTATAGACATTAGCCCCCTGGTAGGGACAAGCGTACCTTTTGGAGATGCTCTATGATCAGGGAATCTCATTTGGCGTAAATTGAAGAAAATCCAGCGTGACTATATGCCTTATTCTCCTTGTTTTTGCGGATGGCATCTTTGTAACTCATGCGGCGTGAAAGCCAAGAACAAAAGGGCATTCCTGGCATCGGTTAATATATATGTGGAAGCGATATCTCCTCTATAGAGGACAAGAAATTTTAGGGCAATCGGGCAAAAAGCGCGCGAGAAAATGAAGTACTTTCAAGGATTGCCATAGAATGGACAGATGTTCACTAAAGCGGTCATAATTTTGTCATTGGTCCGTGTCGGACCCATAAGTACTCAAACTGCTTTCATGGCGGCGTGTGAATCAAAAATACTCCCGCTTGCGCGGGAGGCGGAGTACCCTCAAATTCAGCCTTAAGGACTTTTTGGTACGAAAGTCAAAGAACATCATTAAATCGTTGTTTTTTAGACAAGTTTACGAACCCATTGGCACTTCCTTTTGAAGGAAATTCGAGAGATTATGTTGCTTATAGACATTAGCCCCCTGGTAGGGACAAGCGTACCTTCTGCGGATGCTCTATGATCGGGTAATCTCATTTGGCGTAAATTGAAGAAAATCCAGTGGCTATATGCCTTATTCTCCTTGTTTTCGCGGATGGCATCTTTGTAACTCATGCGCGTGAAAGCCAAGAACAAAAGGGCATTCTGGCATCGGTCAATATATATGTGGAAGCGATATCTCCTCTATAGAGGACAAGAAATTTTAGGGCAATCGGCAAAAAAGCGCGAGAAAATGAAGTACTTTCAAGGGCGCCATAGAATGGACAGATGTTCACTAAAGCGGTCATAATTTTGTCATTGGTCCGTGTCGGACCCATAAGTACTCAAACTGCTTTCATGGCGTGTGAATCAAAAATACTCCCGCTTGCGCGGGAGGCCGGAGTACCCTCAAATTCAGCCTTAAGAAGGACTTTTTGGCCTGAAAGTCAAAGAACATCATTAAATCATTTGTTTTTAGACAAGTTTACGAACCCATTGGCACTTCCTTTTGAAGGAAATTCGAGAGATTATGTTGCTTATAGACATTAGCCCCCTGGTAGGGACAAGCGTACCTTCTGGAGATGCTCTATGATCAGGGAATCTCATTTGGCGTAAATTGAAGAAAATCCAGTGACTATATGCCTTATTCTCCTTGTTTTTCGCGGATGGCATCTTTGTAACTCATGCGGCGTGAAAGCCAAGAACAAAAGGGCATTCTGGCATCGGTTAATATATATGTGGAAGCGATATCTCCTCTATAGAGGACAAGAAATTTTAGGGCAATCGGCAAAAAGCGCATGCGAGAAAATGAAGTACTTTCAAGGATTGCCATAGAATGGACAGATGTTCACTAAAGCGGTCATAATTTTGTCATTGGTCCGTGTCGGACCCATAAGTACTCAAACTGCTGCTCGCGGCGTATGCGAATCAAAAATACTCCCGCTTGCGACTGGAGGCGGAGTACCCTCAAATTCAGCCTTAAGCAGGACTTTTTGGCCCTGAAAGTCAAAGAACATCATTAAATCATTGTTTTTCGAGACAAGTTTACGAACCCATTGGCACTTCCTTTTGAAGGAAATTCGAGAGATTATGTTGCTTATAGACATTAGCCCCTGGTAGGGACAAGCGTACCTTCTGCGGATGCTCTATGATCGGGTAATCTCATTTGGCGTAAATTGAAGAAAATCCAGTGGCTATATGCCTTATTCTCCTTGTTTTATTTGGATGGCATCTTTGTAACTCATGCGCGTGAAAGCCAAGAACAAAAGGGCATTCTGGCATCGGTCGATATATATGTGGAAGCGATATCTCCTCTATAGAGGACAAGAAATTTTAGGGCAATCGGGCAAAAAGCGCGAGAAAATGAAGTACTTTCAAGGGCGCCATAGAATGGACAGATGTTCACTAAAGCGGTCATAATTTTGTCATTGAGTCCGTGTCGGACCCATAAGTACTCAAACTGCTTTCATGGTGGCTGTGAATCAAAAATACTCCCGCTTGCGCGGGAGGCCGGAGTACCCTCAAATTCAGCCTTAAGAAGGACTTTTTGGTACGAAAGTCAAAGAACATCATTAAATCATTGTTTTTGAGACAAGTTTACGAACCCATTGGCACTTCCTTTTGAAGGAAATTCGAGAGATTATGTTGCTTATAGACATTAGCCCCCTGGTAGGGACAAGCGTACCTTCTGCGAGATGCTCTATGATCGGGGAATCTCATTTGGCCGTAAATTGAAGAAAATCCAGTGACTATATGCCTTATTCTCCTTGTTTTTGCGGATGGCATCTTTGTAACTCATGCGCGTGAAAGCCAAGAACAAAAGGGCATTCTGGCATCGGTTAATATATATGTGGAAGCGATATCTCCTCTATAGAGGACAAGAAATTTTAGGCAATCGGCAAAAAGCATGCGAGAAAATGAAGTACTTTCAAGGATTGCCATAGAATGGACGGATGTTCACTAAAGCGGTCATAATTTTGTCATTGGTCCGTGTCGGACCCATAAGTACTCAAACTGCTTTCGGCGGCGGCGTGTGAATCAAAAATACTCCCGCTTGCGCCGGGAGGCCGGAGTACCCTCAAATTCAGCCTTAAGCAGGACTTTTTGGCCCGAAAGTCAAAGAACATCATTAAATCATTGTTTTTCGAGACAAGTTTACGAACCCATTGGCACTTCCTTTTGAAGGAAATTCGAGAGATTATGTTGCTTATAGACATTAGCCCCCTGGTAGGGACAAGCGTACCTTCTGCGGATGCTCTATGATCCGGGTAATCTCATTTGGCGTAAATTGAAGAAAATCCAGTGACTATATGCCTTATTCTCCTTGTTTTCGCGGATGGCATCTTTGTAACTCATGCGGCGTGAAAGCCAAGAACAAAGGGCATTCCTGGCATCGGTTAATATATATGTGGAAGCGATATCTCCTCTATAGAGGACAAGAAATTTTAGGGCAATCGGGCAAAAAGCGCGAGAAAATGAAGTACTTTCAAGGGCGCCATAGAATGGACGGATGTTCACTAAAGCGGTCATAATTTTGTCATTGGTCCGTGTCGGACCCATAAGTACTCAAACTGCTTTCATGGCGTGTGAATCAAAAATACTCCCGCTTGCGCCGGGAGGCCGGAGTACCCTCAAATTCAGCCTTAAGCAGGACTTTTTGGCCTGAAAGTCAAAGAACATCATTAAATCGTTGTTTTTTAGACAAGTTTACGAACCCATTGGCACTTCCTTTTGAAGGAAATTCGAGAGATTATGTTGCTTATAGACATTAGCCCCCTGGTAGGGACAAGCGTACCTTCTGCGGATGCTCTATGATCCGGGTAATCTCATTTGGCGTAAATTGAAGAAAATCCAGTGGCTATATGCCTTATTCTCCTTGTTTTCGCGGATGGCATCTTTGTAACTCATGCGCGTGAAAGCCAAGAACAAAAGGGCATTCTGGCATCGGTCAATATATATGTGGAAGCGATATCTCCTCTATAGAGGACAAGAAATTTTAGGGCAATCGGGCAAAAAGCGCGCGAAAATGAAGTACTTTCAAGGGCGCCATAGAATGGACAGATGTTCACTAAAGCGGTCATAATTTTGTCATTGGTCCGTGTCGGACCCATAAGTACTCAAACTGCTTGGCGGCGCGAATCAAAAATACTCCCGCTTGCGCGGGAGGCCGGAGTACCCTCAAATTCAGCCTTAAGAAGGACTTTTTGGTACTGAAAGTCAAAGAACATCATTAAATCGCTGTTTTTGAGACAAGTTTACGAACCCATTGGCACTTCCTTTTGAAGGAAATTCGAGAGATTATGTTGCTTATAGACATTAGCCCCCTGGTAGGGACAAGCGTACCTTCTGCGAGATGCTCTATGATCAAGGGCAATCTCATTTGGCCGTAAATTGAAGAAAATCCAGTGACTATATGCCTTATTCTCCTTGTTTTAGCGGATGGCATCTTTGTAACTCATGCGGCGTGAAAGCCAAGAACAAAGGGCATTCTGGCATCGGTTAATATATATGTGGAAGCGATATCTCCTCTATAGAGGACAAGAAATTTTAGGGCAATCGGCAAAAAGCGCGAGAAAATGAAGTACTTTCAAGGATTGCCATAGAATGGACAGATGTTCACTAAAGCGGTCATAATTTTGTCATTGGTCCGTGTCGGACCCATAAGTACTCAAACTGCTTGCATGAGCGCTTGAATCAAAAATACTCCCGCTTGCGCGGGAGGCGGAGTACCCTCAAATTCAGCCTTAAGCAGGACTTTTTGGCCCTGAAAGTCAAAGAACATCATTAAATCATTTGTTTTCGAGACAAGTTTACGAACCCATTGGCACTTCCTTTTGAAGGAAATTCGAGAGATTATGTTGCTTATAGACATTAGCCCCCTGGTAGGGACAAGCGTACCTTCTGCGGATGCTCTATGATCCGGGTAATCTCATTTGGCGTAAATTGAAGAAAATCCAGTGGCTATATGCCTTATTCTCCTTGTTTTTCGCGGATGGCATCTTTGTAACTCATGCGCGTGAAAGCCAAGAACAAAAGGGCATTCTGGCATCGGTCGATATATATGTGGAAGCGATATCTCCTCTATAGAGGACAAGAAATTTTAGGGCAATCGGGCAAAAAAGCTGCGAGAAAATGAAGTACTTTCAAGGATTGCCATAGAATGGACGGATGTTCACTAAAGCGGTCATAATTTTGTCATTGGTCCGTGTCGGACCCATAAGTACTCAAACTGCTTTCATGTGCAGTGTGAATCAAAAATACTCCCGCTTGCGCGGGAGGCCGGAGTACCCTCAAATTCAGCCTTAAGCAGGACTTTTTGGCCTGAAAGTCAAAGAACATCATTAAATCATTTGTTTTTGAGACAAGTTTACGAACCCATTGGCACTTCCTTTTGAAGGAAATTCGAGAGATTATGTTGCTTATAGACATTAGCCCCCTGGTAGGGACAAGCGTACCTTCTGCGAGATGCTCTATGATCAGGGAATCTCATTTGGCGTAAATTGAAGAAAATCCAGTGACTATATGCCTTATTCTCCTTGTTTTTGCGGATGGCATCTTTGTAACTCATGCGGCGTGAAAGCCAAGAACAAAAGGGCATTCTGGCATCGGTTAATATATATGTGGAAGCGATATCTCCTCTATAGAGGACAAGAAATTTTAGGGCAATCGGCAAAAAGCATGCGAGAAAATGAAGTACTTTCAAGGATTGCCATAGAATGGACAGATGTTCACTAAAGCGGTCATAATTTTGTCATTGGTCCGTGTCGGACCCATAAGTACTCAAACTGCTTTCATGGTGAGTATGTGAATCAAAAATACTCCCGCTTGCGCGGGAGGCGGAGTACCCTCAAATTCAGCCTTAAGCAGGACTTTTTGGTACGAAAGTCAAAGAACATCATTAAATCGTTGTTTTTCGAGACAAGTTTACGAACCCATTGGCACTTCCTTTTGAAGGAAATTCGAGAGATTATGTTGCTTATAGACATTAGCCCCCTGGTAGGGACAAGCGTACCTTCTGCGGATGCTCTATGATCCGGGCAATCTCATTTGGCGTAAATTGAAGAAAATCCAGTGACTATATGCCTTATTCTCCTTGTTTTCGCGGATGGCATCTTTGTAACTCATGCGGCGTGAAAGCCAAGAACAAAAGGGCATTCTGGCATCGGTCGATATATATATGGAAGCGATATCTCCTCTATAGAGGACAAGAAATTTTAGGGCAATCGGCAAAAAGCATGCGAGAAAATGAAGTACTTTCAAGGGCGCCATAGAATGGACGGATGTTCACTAAAGCGGTCATAATTTTGTCATTGGTCCGTGTCGGACCCATAAGTACTCAAACTGCTTTGGCATGGCGTGTGAATCAAAAATACTCCCGCTTGCGCCGGGAGGCCGGAGTACCCTCAAATTCAGCCTTAAGCAGGACTTTTTGTACTGAAAGTCAAAGAACATCATTAAATCGTTGTTTTTTAGACAAGTTTACGAACCCATTGGCACTTCCTTTTGAAGGAAATTCGAGAGATTATGTTGCTTATAGACATTAGCCCCCTGGTAGGGACAAGCGTACCTTCTGCGGATGCTCTATGATCGGGCAATCTCATTTGGCGTAAATTGAAGAAAATCCAGTGGCTATATGCCTTATTCTCCTTGTTTTAGCGGATGGCATCTTTGTAACTCATGCGCGTGAAAGCCAAGAACAAAAGGGCATTCTGGCATCGGTCAATATATATGTGGAAGCGATATCTCCTCTATAGAGGACAAGAAATTTTAGGCAATCGGCAAAAAGCGCGAGAAAATGAAGTACTTTCAAGGACGCCATAGAATGGGACGGATGTTCACTAAAGCGGTCATAATTTTGTCATTGGTCCGTGTCGGACCCATAAGTACTCAAACTGCTTTCATGGCGGCCTGTGAATCAAAAATACTCCCGCTTGCGCGGGAGGCGGAGTACCCTCAAATTCAGCCTTAAGCAGGACTTTTTGGCCTGAAAGTCAAAGAACATCATTAAATCATTTGTTTTTGAGACAAGTTTACGAACCCATTGGCACTTCCTTTTGAAGGAAATTCGAGAGATTATGTTGCTTATAGACATTAGCCCCCTGGTAGGGACAAGCGTACCTTCTGCGGATGCTCTATGATCAAGGCAATCTCATTTGGCGTAAATTGAAGAAAATCCAGTGACTATATGCCTTATTCTCCTTGTTTTTGCGGATGGCATCTTTGTAACTCATGCGGCGTGAAAGCCAAGAACAAAGGGCATTCTGGCATCGGTCGATATATATGTGGAAGCGATATCTCCTCTATAGAGGACAAGAAATTTTAGGCAATCGGCAAAAGCGCGAGAAAATGAAGTACTTTCAAGGATTGCCATAGAATGGACAGATGTTCACTAAAGCGGTCATAATTTTGTCATTGGTCCGTGTCGGACCCATAAGTACTCAAACTGCTTCATGGCAAGAATGCGAATCAAAAATACTCCCGCTTGCGCGGGAGGCGGAGTACCCTCAAATTCAGCCTTAAGCAGGACTTTTTGGCCTGAAAGTCAAAGAACATCATTAAATCATTGTTTTTTAGACAAGTTTACGAACCCATTGGCACTTCCTTTTGAAGGAAATTCGAGAGATTATGTTGCTTATAGACATTAGCCCCCTGGTAGGGACAAGCGTACCTTCTGCGAGATGCTCTATGATCAGGTAATCTCATTTGGCCGTAAATTGAAGAAAATCCAGTGGCTATATGCCTTATTCTCCTTGTTTTTGCGGATGGCATCTTTGTAACTCATGCGGCGTGAAAGCCAAGAACAAAAGGGCATTCTGGCATCGGTCAATATATATGTGGAAGCGATATCTCCTCTATAGAGGACAAGAAATTTTAGGGCAATCGGCAAAAAGCGCGCGAGAAAATGAAGTACTTTCAAGGATTGCCATAGAATGGACGGATGTTCACTAAAGCGGTCATAATTTTGTCATTGGTCCGTGTCGGACCCATAAGTACTCAAACTGCTGCTCATGGCGGCCTGTGCGAATCAAAAATACTCCCGCTTGCGCGAGGAGGCGGAGTACCCTCAAATTCAGCCTTAAGCAGGACTTTTTGGCCCTGAAAGTCAAAGAACATCATTAAATCGTTGTTTTTGAGACAAGTTTACGAACCCATTGGCACTTCCTTTTGAAGGAAATTCGAGAGATTATGTTGCTTATAGACATTAGCCCCCTGGTAGGGACAAGCGTACCTTCTGCGGATGCTCTATGATCAGGTAATCTCATTTGGCGTAAATTGAAGAAAATCCAGTGACTATATGCCTTATTCTCCTTGTTTTAGCGGATGGCATCTTTGTAACTCATGCGGCGTGAAAGCCAAGAACAAAAGGGCATTCTGGCATCGGTTAATATATATGTGGAAGCGATATCTCCTCTATAGAGGACAAGAAATTTTAGGGCAATCGAGGCAAAAAAGCGCGAGAAAATGAAGTACTTTCAAGGATTGCCATAGAATGGACAGATGTTCACTAAAGCGGTCATAATTTTGTCATTGGTCCGTGTCGGACCCATAAGTACTCAAACTGCTTTCATGGCGGCGTGTGAATCAAAAATACTCCCGCTTGCGCGGGAGGCCGGAGTACCCTCAAATTCAGCCTTAAGCAGGACTTTTTGGCCCGAAAGTCAAAGAACATCATTAAATCATTTGTTTTTTAGACAAGTTTACGAACCCATTGGCACTTCCTTTTGAAGGAAATTCGAGAGATTATGTTGCTTATAGACATTAGCCCCCTGGTAGGGACAAGCGTACCTTCTGCGGATGCTCTATGATCAAGGTAATCTCATTTGGCGTAAATTGAAGAAAATCCGGTGGCTATATGCCTTATTCTCCTTGTTTTCGCGGATGGCATCTTTGTAACTCATGCGGCGTGAAAGCCAAGAACAAAAGGGCATTCTGGCATCGGTCAATATATATGTGGAAGCGATATCTCCTCTATAGAGGACAAGAAATTTTAGGGCAATCGGGCAAAAAGCATGCGAGAAAATGAAGTACTTTCAAGGGCGCCATAGAATGGACGGATGTTCACTAAAGCGGTCATAATTTTGTCATTGGTCCGTGTCGGACCCATAAGTACTCAAACTGCTTTCATGGCGTGTGAATCAAAAATACTCCCGCTTGCGCGGGAGGCCGGAGTACCCTCAAATTCAGCCTTAAGAAGGACTTTTTGGCCTGAAAGTCAAAGAACATCATTAAATCGTTGTTTTTTAGACAAGTTTACGAACCCATTGGCACTTCCTTTTGAAGGAAATTCGAGAGATTATGTTGCTTATAGACATTAGCCCCCTGGTAGGGACAAGCGTACCTTCTGCGGATGCTCTATGATCAAGGCAATCTCATTTGGCGTAAATTGAAGAAAATCCAGTGGCTATATGCCTTATTCTCCTTGTTTTTGCGGATGGCATCTTTGTAACTCATGCGCGTGAAAGCCAAGAACAAAGGGCATTCTGGCATCGGTCAATATATATGTGGAAGCGATATCTCCTCTATAGAGGACAAGAAATTTTAGGGCAATCGCAAAAAAGCGCGAGAAAATGAAGTACTTTCAAGGATTGCCATAGAATGGACGGATGTTCACTAAAGCGGTCATAATTTTGTCATTGGTCCGTGTCGGACCCATAAGTACTCAAACTGCTTTCATGGCGGCATGTGAATCAAAAATACTCCCGCTTGCGCGGGAGGCCGGAGTACCCTCAAATTCAGCCTTAAGCAGGACTTTTTGGTACGAAAGTCAAAGAACATCATTAAATCATTGTTTTTTAGACAAGTTTACGAACCCATTGGCACTTCCTTTTGAAGGAAATTCGAGAGATTATGTTGCTTATAGACATTAGCCCCCTGGTAGGGACAAGCGTACCTTCTGCGAGATGCTCTATGATCAAGGCAATCTCATTTGGCGTAAATTGAAGAAAATCCAGTGGCTATATGCCTTATTCTCCTTGTTTTCGCGGATGGCATCTTTGTAACTCATGCGGCGTGAAAGCCAAGAACAAAAGGGCATTCCTGGCATCGGTCAATATATATGTGGAAGCGATATCTCCTCTATAGAGGACAAGAAATTTTAGGGCAATCGGGCAAAAAGCGCGCGAGAAAATGAAGTACTTTCAAGGATTGCCATAGAATGGACAGATGTTCACTAAAGCGGTCATAATTTTGTCATTGGTCCGTGTCGGACCCATAAGTACTCAAACTGCTTTCATGGCGATATGTGAATCAAAAATACTCCCGCTTGCGCCGGGAGGCGGAGTACCCTCAAATTCAGCCTTAAGCAGGACTTTTTGGCCCTGAAAGTCAAAGAACATCATTAAATCATTGTTTTTTGAGACAAGTTTACGAACCCATTGGCACTTCCTTTTGAAGGAAATTCGAGAGATTATGTTGCTTATAGACATTAGCCCCCTGGTAGGGACAAGCGTACCTTCTGCGGATGCTCTATGATCCAGGCAATCTCATTTGGCGTAAATTGAAGAAAATCCAGTGACTATATGCCTTATTCTCCTTGTTTTCGCGGATGGCATCTTTGTAACTCATGCGGCGTGAAAGCCAAGAACAAAAGGGCATTCTGGCATCGGTCAATATATATGTGGAAGCGATATCTCCTCTATAGAGGACAAGAAATTTTAGGGCAATCGGGCAAAAAGCGCGCGAAAATGAAGTACTTTCAAGGGCGCCATAGAATGGACGAGATGTTCACTAAAGCGGTCATAATTTTGTCATTGGTCCGTGTCGGACCCATAAGTACTCAAAACTGCGAGAATCAAAAATACTCCCGGTGCGAGGAGAAGTGAATCAAAAATACTCCCGCTTGTGCATTGGGAGGCCGGAGTACCCTCAAATTCAGCCTTAAGAGGACTTTTTGGCCTGAAAGAAAAGAACATCATTAAATCGATCTTTGTTTTTGAGGACAAGTTTGAACCCATTGGCACTTCCTTTTGAAGGAAATTCGAGAGATTATGTTGCTTATAGACATTAGATCCCCCCCAACCACCTGTGCCTGCGTTGGCGGATGATCCGGACGAAGTCCGGATGATCCGGGCTGGTCCGGATGATCCGGGTGGGGTCCGGATGGTCCGGAGTGCTGGTGGTGGTGATGGCGCGAGGGCGGATGTCCGGTGGTGGTCCGGATGTCAGGCGGGATCGGATGATCCGGGCTGGAGTCCGGATGATCCGGCTTCAGTGTGGAGGTTCTGTTGCCTTGATCGATTTAGCGGATCGTCCGGACAGAGTCCGGATCATCGAGACTCTGTCCGGATCGTCAAGACCTCCGTCCGGATCGTCCGGCCTCTCTGATCTGGTTGCTTTCTCCTCTCCGTCTTCGCGTATGTCTTCGCTTCGATTCTCCTTGCTTCCTAGCCTCTTCATGGTCGACTCCTTGGTGCTGAGTATGCATAGAGTTTCCGTTTGAGGTAGTAACCATGTCTCATGTGAATCGAAGGAGAGTTGTGAGAGGAGTGATGTCACCTCGGTTTCAAGAGCTCTTGCGTGCTCGAGTCATCGGTCCTTGTGGTGTTGTAGGTGTTGATGTAGAGTCCATGGGGATGATGGAAGGATGCTCGCATCATATCCCTCCTTGAAAGGATCCGACCTCGGATCTAGATCTTCATCACCATGGAAAGCGAGAGGTCTTTGGCGTTGAAGGTGTCGCTCACGTTGTACTTGTCGCTTGGTAGGTCGAGCTTGTAGGCGTTGTTGTTGTAGCGTGCTAACACCTTGAAGGTCCATCGGCTCGAGGTAGAAGTTTGGACTTGCGTTAGTTGGGAAGCGTTCCTTGCGAAGGTGTAGCCACACAAGATCGCCTATGTTGAAGATCATGGGTTGCTTGTTGATGTTGAGCTTGGTAGCTAGTCGTTGTACTTGGCGCTCGATGGTGTTTCTTGTATCTTCATGCATCTTCTTGATGTAGCTTGCACGGGCACTTGCGTCGAGGTTGAGTGCGCTCTTGTAGAGGTAGAGGTAGGATGTCAATGGGGACAATGGGTTGAAGCCGTGAAGCGACCTCGAAGGGGACTTGCGGTCGTCGAATGTCTTCTTGCGGTTGTAGGCGTACTCGGCGATGGGTGAACCGCCTCCACTCCTTGATGTTCTTCTTGATCAACCGCGAAGTAGAGTGGAAGCGTCCGGTTCGTCACCTCCGTTTGGCCGTCGGTTTGAGGATGGTATGCGGATGAGAACAAGAGCTTGATTCGAGCTTGGCGCAAAGAGTTTTCAAAAGTAACTCAAGAACTTGGCGTCGCGATCGGAGCGATTGACTTTGGTACTCCATGGGCGCAAGATTTCCCTACAAAGAGATTTGCAATATGTGAAGCATCGTCTACCTTGTTGCAAGGAATGAAATGTGCCATTTAGAAAATCATCACAACAACAAATCGGAGTCCTTTCCATTTTGAGTTCTAGGCAAACCAAGTACAAAGTCCATGCTAATGTCTTCCCAAGGTTGATAAGGAATAGGAAGAGGCATGTAAAGACCATGAGATTGAGCTTTTGACTTAGCTTTGCGGCATGTTGAGCATCGGGTGGTGAAGCGTGAGGCGTCTCGAAACATCTTGGGCCAAAAGTAGTTCTTGGAGGCGTGGCGAAGGTCTTGTCGCGTCCAAAGTGTCCCATGAGTCCACCTCCATGAGCCTCTTGCAAAAAAAGCAAGCGAAGAAGACTCGGGTATGCATAGTTTGTTAGCTCTCATAAGATAACCATCCTTGAGGTAATATTGTTCCCAAGATGTATCGTCAAACATTTAGCATAATGAGGTGCAAAAGATGGATCACTAGCATACAAATCTTTGATGTGCTCAAAGCCAATAACATTCAACTCAAGTTGGGTGACAAGCGTGCATATCGTGAAAGTGCATCGGCAACTACATTTTCCTTGCCCTTAATGTACTTGATCACATATGGAAAAGATTCAATAAATTCACTCCATTTGGCATGGCGCTTGTTCAATTTAGTTTGACCTTTTAAGTACTTAAGCGTTTCATGATCGGTATGGATGACAAACTCATGAGGTCTAAGATAATGTTCCCAAACATGTAGGACACGCACTAAAGCATACAATTCCTTGTCATACAGGATAGTTAAGTTGAGCACGGAGAGTTTTCACTAAAATAAGCAATGACTCGTTTTCTTGCATTAAAACTCCGCCAATTCGGTACCACTTGCATCACAATGGACCTCAAAAGTTTTGTCAAAATTGGGCAAAGCAAGAATTGGAGCATGAGTAAGCAAAGACTTGAGCTCATCAAAAGCGTTTGATTGCAAGGTCCCCAAACAAAAGGGTATTCTTCTTACTCAAAGCATGCAAAGGAGCTGCAATAGTGCTAAAGTTTTTCACAAAGCGGCGATAAAAACCTGCAAGACCAAGGAAACTTAGCACTTGTTGCAAATTGGTGGGTTGGGGCCAAGTTTTAATTGCTTTGATCTTAGTTTCATCAACATGGACACCCTTGGAAGAGACAACGAAACCCAAGAAAACCACTTTGTCAACTCCAAAAGTGCATTTCTTCAAGTTGGCATAAAGACTTTCCTTTGAAGTGTTTGCAAAACAAGCAACATGATCAAGATGCTCTTTCATGGTTTTGCTAAACACAAGAATATCATCAGTAAACCACAACAAAGATTCCAATGTATGGATGAAGTACATGATGCATGAAGCGCACAAAAGTTAAGGAGCTTCAGACAAACCCATAGGCATAACCAACCATTCATATAAGCCAAATTTTGTTTTGAAAGCGGTTTTCCATTCATCACCCTCATGAATGCGGTTTGATAATAGCCACTTTTAAGATCAATTTTGAGAAAAAGTTGGCTCCACTAAGTTCATCAAGCATATCATCTAAGCGAGGAATGGGATGCCTATAGCGCATGCGGTGATAGCATTTATGGGTCTACAATGGACACTGGCGGAAACTTCCATCGGGCTTAGGCACAAGTATAGCAGGAGCGGCACAAGGGCTTAAGCTTTCACGTACATGACCGTTGTCGATTAGTTGTTGTACTTGCCGTTGAATCTCCTTGGTTTCTTGGGATTGACACGGTATGGAGCTTTGTTTGGAAGTGGCGCTCGGGGATGAGGTCGATTCGATGCTCAATGCCTCGAAGAGGAGGTAGACCGGAGGTAGCTCATCGGGAAAACATCTTGAAATTCCTGCAAAAGATTGAAACACCAAAGGTAGCTCATGAGTGGTGTTAGTTTTGGTTCTCCATCCTTGCACACAAGGACAAAGTGCATCACACTCGATGGGTTCTCACACTTCTCTCATCTCATGTTTGGTGGCGAATAGTATGAGGTTTTTCTCTCTAAGCGAAGAGGCGCTCAAATTTGGCTTGTGGCTCTCACTCACTTTTGGTGGCTCACTTTCTCCTCTTCTCTCTTTGGTTGGTGGCTTGTTTGTCGGCTATCCTTGACTAGGAGACATGGGTCGTAGGACATATTCTTTGCCTTTCATCTTGAAGCTATAGTGGTTTGTCGCCCATTGTGGTAGACACCCGCAGTCAGTGCCATGGCCGACCAAGGAGGAGGTGGCAAGCGGTCATTGGGACCACATCACACTCCAAAGTGTCCTCATATGCACCTATTTTGAAGGATACTTGGACCGTATGCTCAACTCGTATAGTCTTGGAGTCCTTAGCCATTGAACCTTGTATGGTTGCGGATGCTTCTTCTTGACCAATTGGAGCTTGGAGCATAGTTCTTCGCTTGCCAAGTTGTGGCAACTACCTCCATCGATGATGACCTTGGCGGATCTCCCATTGATGCGGCCTTTGTGTGGAAGATGTGGCATCGTTGGTCTTCTTCTTGGTGATGTTGAAGTGTCAAGACTTTGGAGACAACAAGGCGGGGCTTGTATCTTCATCACAAAGACTTGATCATCTTCATCCTCGTTGATCTTGCGGTGCATGGCCACTTGCTCAATAGCGTCCATTTCATCTTCACTCATTGAGTCGTAGGTGCCATCGTCGTTGAGTATCATGGTGCGCTTGTTGGTGCATTCATATGACTTGTGGCCTCGGCGCGCCAAATAAAACACTTGAAGGAGCTTGTCTTGATGGTCTCATCGTTTGGAGTAGATGATGAAACCTGCGGCTTGGGTTGCTTGTAGTAGGAGGAGGGCGACTTGAACTTGTAGAAGCTTTCTTGTAACTTGACTTGTCGTCGTTGCTTGGAGAAGGCTTGGTTGATGTCGAAGTTGGAGTAGTTGTTGAAGCTTGGTTGTTGGAGAGGCCGTATGTCTTGGATGAGTACTTGGCGTACTTGAAGTCATCTTGCACTTGTCGTTCCGCCTTTGTAGCTTGATGCACGAGCTCAATGAGGTTGGAGTAGGGTTGGAAGTCGGCGATCTTCTTGATGGGATGGTTGAGTCCATTCAAGAATCGTGCCATTGTTTGCTCATCATCCTCCGTGACATTGGCTCGAATCATGGCAATCTCCATTTCCTTGTAGTATTCTTCAACACTCTTTGTTCCTTGCTTGAGGAGTTGTAGCTTCTTGAAGAGATCACGGTTGTAGTAGGTGGGCACAAAGCGTGCTCTCATGACATCCTTCATTTGAGCCCAAGTGGTGATTGGAGGTTCACCTCTTGCTTGTCGGCGCTCAGGACTTGTTCCCACCATATGAGCACATAGTCTTGGAACTCAAGTGATGCCATAGCGATCTTCTTCTCTTCCTCATAGTTGTGCAAGCGAAAGATTTTGTCGACCTTCAATGCCCATGAGAGGTACTCTTGGGATCATTGGTTCCATTGAACTTGGGCATTGTGAACTTGAGCTTGCCATAGCGTTGTTCTTCGTTGTGTTGAGGTCGATGTTGATGATGGCGTTCTTGGCGTGGAGGTAATCATCCTCATGTTGCTCTTGGCGAGGAGGAAGTCCATGATCAACTTGCTCTTGTTGACCTTGAGGTTGAGGTTGAGCTTGAGGAGCTTGTGGAGGAGCTTGTTGGGCTTGCGTTGCGCGCGCGGATGGTAGTTCCTCTCTTGTATTTCTTCTCGAAGGGCTTCCTCTTGATTGCGCCTTCGCGATTGCGGTTGCGCGAGCTCGACTTGATGCTTGAAGAGCGCGTTCGCCTCAAGAGCTTGTGCTTCTCGTTGTTGTTGTTGAAGGCGTTGAGCCTCGGCGTCTTGTTGCTCTTAGTGTAAGCGCTTCGTTCTTGTTCTTGTTGGTAGCGAAGGCGTTGTCGTTCTTGAGCTTGAGCAAAGCGCCATTTGGCTCGATTGAGGGCGAGAACTTCTTCATCAACTTGCTCTTGGAGATTCTTGTCGTGTAGCGGGTTGCGAGATGCATAGCGGTCTTGGCCTTGCGGCTCGTCGAAGAATGTTCGATGACGGTGTACTTGTGTCGGAGAAAGAGTCGTCGGAATGGCGACTTAGTGGCTCCGTCTTGAGTGTGAAGAGGTAGAAATCGCGGTTCACCAACAAAGCGCGGATCTAAATCCATTCTTGCATCGTTCTCTTTCTTGTCGCGTCGAGTTTGTTGTCGAAGTGTCTAGCGTGTCGTTGCTCGGAGAGTCGCAAGTCGGTGGAGAGGTTGTCGATCGTTCGCTCATTGCTTGTTGCTCTTGATGGAGAGCTCGTTCTTGCATAAAGAGGTGGCTCTTGGTGGCGTATGATGACATGTCGTCGTCTTGCTTTCGATGAAGAGTGGATTTGTAGAAGAACTTGGCCTATCCATCATTTCAAGCAAATTGTGAGTGGTAGAAGGAGAAGAATGAATACCAATGTACCTTTGACGAAGTTGAAGATGAATCAAGTTCACTCAAATGTGGACAATGAAATAGCACTATTGGTACCGATCCTTGTCGATTCTCACACCTACACAAGTAAAAGCCTTTGGTGGAGCTTGGTTAGGATGGTGGCACAAAATTGATTGCAATTGTTAGCTTGACTCAAAAATGTTGAAGAAGATTAGCAAATTCGCATATGCAACAAGTAGACCAAGCAAGTAGTGGTACGAAACACACACATAAATAGATAAATGGGATTGTGCAAACCAAAAGTGAGCCAAAATGTGGAATCACGAAAATGCTCTTGTTGCACAATACTAGAGAGACGCTATACGATTGCACAATAAGCGGATCACAGACTTGTGCACAACCTACTAGGCAAAAATGCAGCGATCTCTATCCCAGTATGCTATATGTATGGTGTATCGGTGCAATGATCCAAGATGATCTTATATGACAATCTTAATGTTGTATGATGCTATGCTTGTTGCTTATAAGCTCTTTGCTTATCTTTCCTCTTTGCTTAAAAGCTTGAGTGGCTCTTTCTCTTTTGAGCTCTTTTCTTATGCAAACTTGCGAACTAAGATAGCAATTGTGTATCGATGACAACTTTGTGACACACAAGTTGATTCGAGATATGCACCTCGATTGTATGTATGATATGGTGTATGCAACTAATGTGCACAAGTCACGTTGCGGCAATACTCAAAGGCTAGTCTCGGTGGGTAAGCAATGCAAAAGATGGTATATGATGGTTATCAATGCAATTGCAAGGTATGACAAAGATGTAAATCGATGTTACCGTCCGTGGCGAAGATGAGTAGCCGACCAAAATGGCGTTTGTTGTTGATGTCACACGGCGCCTAAATAGCGAAACACAAGAGGACACGAAATCTCACTCAAATTGTCGAACTCAAATTCGAATGGTAGTCGGAGGTTGAGTCTTGGGGTTTGGCAAGTGGAAGTGGTGGTGGATGGGGTGAGGAGGGTGTATGTATGTGTGGGTGGTGGTGGTGGTGGATGGAAGCTGCAGAGCTGCGGTTTGGCGGAGAAGCGGATGATCCGGGCGAGGGCGGATGATCCAGGCGAGTCGGATGATCCGGGACTTAGTCCGGATGATCGGGCAGGTCGACCACGCTGCAGGAACTGCTCGGGAAGACCACGAAAATGGGGTGGAATTTGGCGATTTTGGGGATTTTGGGTGGATTCGAGGGGAGAAGGTGGGGAAACACAAGATCCACGAGTTACACACGAATCCACGGATCAAAAACAACAAAACATCATCAAAACTAACAAATCACAAAAAATTTGGGGGTATTTTTGTGGGGATTTTCGGGTTTTAGGGCGAAAACAACAAAATCAAGCTAGAAATCACGGTAGGGGCTCCAAAAGCGTGATCAGCGTGGCTCATGATACCATATGATGTAGGGTGGAACCCTAATTAAATCGATCTTTCACGTTTGGAGGGATCCTCACGGAGGAACACGAAGAAGCAGCGGAAGCACGAGAGGAAATCACGGGGAAGAACGAGAGAGACACTCAACCAACAAGAATCAATCACACAAGGTCTAGATCATGAAGCACAAGTGATACATGGTCCAAAATCAACAAAGTAAAGATACAAAGGTAGCCGTTCTTCTCCGGAGGAGGTCTTGAATCCACGAGGATCTTCCCTTAGAGGGGTCTTGAATCCGATGGATCTTCTCCTAGAGCGGAGGTCTGATCTCCGTGGAGAAATACCAGTGGATGAGCAAAGGCTCTCACACACAAATATGAGCTAATCAATGCTAAGTCTCAAAGTGAGAGAGGGGTCCTATATATAGAGTGCAGGGCGAAGGGTACATGGGCTCAGCCCAACCTGCATATGTGGCTTGGAGACGATCCGGGTGTGGTCCGGATGATCCGGGCTGGTCCGGATGATCCGGGTGGGGGCGGATGGTCAGGTTCTCTTCGTGGCGAGGGCGGACTTCCGGTGGTGGTCCGGATGTCAGGCGGGATCCGGATGATCCGGGCTGGGTCCGGATGATCCGGCTTCAATGAGGAGGTTCTGTTGCCTTGATCGATTTAGCGGATCGTCCGGACGGAGTCCGGATCATCCGAGACTCTGTCCGGATCGTCCGGGCCTCCGTCCGGATCGTCCGGCCTCTCTGGTCTGGTTGCTTTCTCCTCTCCGTCTTCACGTATGTCTTCGCTTCGATTCTCCTTGCTTCCTAGCCCATTCATGGTCGACTCCTTGGTGCTGAGTATGCATAGAGTTTCCGTTTGAGGTAGTAACCATGTCTCATGTGAATCGAAGGAGAGTTGTGAGAGGGTGATGTCACCTCGGAGAGCTCTTGCGTGTCGAGTCATCGATCCTTGTGGTGTTGAGGTGTGATGTCACCATGGGTTGCCATGATCGGTTTCAAGAGCTCTTGCGTGCTCGAGTCATCGGTCCTTGTGGTGTTGTAGGTGTTGATGTAGAGTCCATGGGGATGATGGAAGGATGCTGCCTTATCACCTCCTCTATATGAGTGACAGGAAGAAATTTTCTGGCAACAATCTATATAGGACAAGAAATTTTGGGGCAATTAGGCAAAAGCATGCGAGAAAATGAAGTACTTTCTAGGGCGCCATAGAATGGACAGATGTTCACTAAAGCGGTCATAATTTTGTCATTGGTCCGTGTCGGACCCATAAATACTCAAACTGCTCGCATGGCGTCGTGAATCAGAAAATACTCCCGCTTGCGCGGGAGGCCGGAGTGCCCTCAAATTCAGCCTTAAGCAGGACTTTTTGGTACGAAAGTCAAAGAACATCATTAAATCGCTGTTTTTAGACAAGTTTCGAACCCATTGGCACTTCCTTTTGAAGGAAATTCAAGAGATGATGTTGCTTATAGACATTAGCCCCCTGGTAGGGACAAGCGTACCTTTGCGGATGCTCTATGATCAAGGCGATCTCATTTGGCGTAAATTGAAGAAAATCCAGTGACTATATGCCTTATTCTCCTTTTTTAGCGGATGGCATCTTTGTAACTCATGCGGCGTGAAAGCCAAGAACAAAAGTGCATTCTGGCATCGGTCAATATATATGTGGAAGCGATATCCTCTATAGAGGACAAGAAATTTTAGGGCAATCGGGCAAAAAGCGCGAGAAAATGAAGTACTTTCAAGGACTGCCATAGAATGGACAGATGTTCACTAAAGCGGTCATAATTTTGTCATTGGTCCGTGTCGGACCCATAAGTACTCAAACTGCTTTCATGGCAAGATGTGAATCAAAAAATACTCCCGCTTGCGCGAGGAGGCCGGAGTACCCTCAAATTCAGCCTTAAGAAGGACTTTTGGCCTAAAGGTCAAAGAACATCATTAAATCATTTGTTTTTGAGACAAGTTTACGAACCCATTGGCACTTCCTTTTGAAGGAAATTCGAGAGATTATGTTGCTTATAGACATTAGCCCCTGGTAGGGACAAACGTACCTTCTGCGGATGCTCTATGATCAAGGCGATCTCATTTGGCCGTAAATTGAAGAAAATCCAGTGACTATATGCCTTATTCTCCTTGTTTTGGCGGGATGGCATCTTTGTAACTCATGCGGCGTGAAAGCCAAGAACAAAAGTGCATTCTGGCATCGGTCAATATATATGTGGAAGCGATATCTCCTCTATAGAGGACAAGAAATTTTGGGGCAATCAAGCAAAAAGCATGCGAGAAAATGAAGTACTTTCAAGGACGCCATAGAATGGACAGATGTTCACTAAAGCGGTCATAATTTTGTCATTGGTCCGTGTCGGACCCATAAGTACTCAAACTGCTTTCATGGCGTGAATCAAAAATACTCCCGCTTGCGCGGGGAGGCTGGAGTACCCTCAAATTCAGCCTTAAGCAGGACTTTTGGTACGAAAGTCAAAGAACATCATTAAATCGCTGTTTTTTAGACAAGTTTACGAACCCATTGGCACTTCCTTTTGAAGGAAATTCGAGAGATTATGTTGCTTATAGACATTAGCCCCTGGTAGGGACAAGCGTACCTTCTGCGGATGCTCTATGATCAAGGCAATCTCATTTGGGCGTAAATTGAAGAAAATCTGGTGGCTATATGCCTTATTCTCCTTGTTTTCGCGGATGGCATCTTTGTAACTCATGCGGCGTGAAAGCCAAGAACAAAAGTGCATTCTGGCATCGGTCAATATATATGTGGAAGCGATATCTCCTCTATAGAGGACAAGAAATTTTAGGGCAATCGGGCAAAAAGTGCGAGAAAATGAAGTACTTTCAGGGCGCCATAGAATGGACGAGATGTTCACTAAAGCGGTCATAATTTTGTCATTGGTCCGTGTCGGACCCATAAGTACTCAAACTGCTTTCATGGCGGCCTGTGAATCAAAAATACTCCCGCTTGCGCCGGGAGGAGGGAGTACCCTCAAATTCAGCCTTAAGAAGGACTTTTTGGCCTGAAAGTCAAAGAACATCATTAAATCATTGTTTTTGAGACAAGTTTACGAACCCATTGGCACTTCCTTTTGAAGGAAATTCGAGAGATTATGTTGCTTATAGACATTAGCCCCTGGTAGGGACAAGCGTACCTTTCTGCGGATGCTCTATGATCAAGGCAATCTCATTTGGCGTAAATTGAAGAAAATCCAGTGACTATATGCCTTATTCTCCTTGTTTTTGCGGATGGCATCTTTGTAACTCATGCGCGTGAAAGCCAAGAACAAAAGTGCATTCTGGCATCGGTCAATATATATGTGGAGCGATATCTCCTCTATAGAGGACAAGAAATTTTAGGGCAATCGGGCAAAAGCGCGCGAGAAAATGAAGTACTTTCTAGGACTGCCATAGAATGGAGAGATGTTCACTAAAGCGGTCATAATTTTGTCATTGGAGTCCGTGTCGGACCCATAAGTACTCAAACTGCTTTGCGGCGGAGGTGTGAATCAAAAATACTCCCGCTTGCGCGGGGAGGCCGGAGTACCCTCAAATTCAGCCTTAAGAAGGACTTTTTGGCCCTAAAAGTCAAAGAACATCATTAAATCATTGTTTTTTGAGACAAGTTTACGAACCCATTAGCACTTCCTTTTGAAGGAAATTCGAGAGATTATGTTGCTTATAGACATTAGCCCCCTGGTAGGGACAAACATACCTTCTGCGGATGCTCTATGATCAAGGCAATCTCATTTGGCCGTAAATTGAAGAAAATCCAGCGACTATATGCCTTATTCTCCTTGTTTTCGCGGATGGCATCTTTGTAACTCATGCGGCGTGAAAGCCAAGAACAAAAGTGCATTCTTGGCATCGGTCGATATATATGTGGAAGCGATATCTCCTCTATAGAGGACAAGAAATTTTGGGGCAATCAAGCAAAAAGCGCGCGAGAAAATGAAGTACTTTCTAGGACTGCCATAGAATGGACAGATGTTCACTAAAGCGGTCATAATTTTGTCATTGGTCCGTGTCGGACCCATAAATACTCAAACTGCTTTCATGGCAGCGCGTGAATCAAAAATACTCCCGCTTGCGCCGGGAGGCCGGAGTGCCCTCAAATTCAGCCTTAAGCAGGACTTTTTGGCCTGAAAGTCAAAGAACATCATTCGTTCTTTGTTTTTTAGACAAGTTTACGAACCCATTGGCACTTCCTTTTGAAGGAAATTCGAGAGATTATGTTGCTTATAGACATTAGCCCCTGGTAGGGACAAGCGTACCTTCTGCGGATGCTCTATGATCCGGGCAATCTCATTTGGGCGTAAATTGAAGAAAATCCAGCGGCTATATGCCTTATTCTCCTTGTTTTTTAGCGGATGGCATCTTTGTAACTCATGCGGCGTGAAAGCCAAGAACAAAAGTGCATTCCTCGCATCGGTCGATATATATGTGGAAACCTCCTCTATAGAGGACAAGAAATTTTAGGCAATCGGGCAAAAAGCGCGCGAGAAAATGAAGTACTTTCTAGGACTGCCATAGAATGGACGAGATGTTCACTAAAGCGGTCATAATTTTGTCATTGGTCCGTGTCGGACCCATAAATACTCAAACTGCTTTCATGGCCCTGCGAATCAAAAATACTCCCGCTTGCGCGGGAGGCGGAGTACCCTCAAATTCAGCCTTAAGAAGGACTTTTGGCCATGAAAGTCAAAGAACATCATTCGTTCTTTGTTTTTTGAGACAAGTTTACGAACCCATTGGCACTTCCTTTTGAAGGAAATTCGAGAGATTATGTTGCTTATAGACATTAGCCCCCTGGTAGGGACAAATATACCTTCTGTAGATGCTCTATGATCAAGGCGATCTCATTTGGCCGTAAATTGAAGAAAATCCAGTGGCTATATGCCTTATTCTCCTTGTTTTAGCGGATGGCATCTTTGTAACTCATGCGGCGTGAAAGCCAAGAACAAAAGGGCATTCTGGCATCGGTCGATATATATGTGCGAAACCTCCTCTATAGAGGACAAGAAATTTTAGGCAATCGAGGCAAAAAGCGCGAGAAAATGAAGTACTTTCTAGGACGCCATAGAATGGAGAGATGTTCACTAAAGCGGTCATAATTTTGTCATTGAGTCCGTGTCGGACCCATAAATACTCAAACTGCTTTCATGACAAGCTTGCGAATCAAAAATACTCCCGCTTGCGCCGGGAGGCCGGAGTGCCCTCAAATTCAGCCTTAAGCAGGACTTTTTGTACGAAAGTCAAAGAACATCATTAAATCGCTGTTTTTTTAGACAAGTTTACGAACCCATTGGCACTTCCTTTTGAAGGAAATTCGAGAGATTATGTTGCTTATAGACATTAGCCCCTGGTAGGGACAAACATACCTTCTGCGGATGCTCTATGATCCGGGCAATCTCATTTGGCGTAAATTGAAGAAAATCCGGTGACTATATGCCTTATTCTCCTTGTTTTCGCGGATGGCATCTTTGTAACTCATGCGGCGTGAAAGCCAAGAACAAAAGTGCATTCTTGGCATCGGTCAATATTTATGTGGAAACGATATCTCCTCTATATAGGACAAGAAATTTTGGGCAATCAGGCAAAAAGCGCACGAGAAAATGAAGTACTTTCTAGGATTGCCATAGAATGGAGATGTTCACTAAAGCGGTCATAATTTTGTCATTGGTCCGTGTCGGACCCATAAATACTCAAACTGCTTGCGGCAAGCCTATGTGAATCAAAAATACTCCCGCTTGTGCGGGAGGCGGAGTGCCCTCAAATTCAGCCTTAAGCAGGACTTTTTGTACGAAAGTCAAAGAACATCATTAAATCGCTGTTTTTAGACAAGTTTACGAACCCATTGGCACTTCCTTTTGAAGGAAATTCGAGAGATGATGTTGCTTATAGACATTAGCCCCCTGGTAGGGACAAGCGTACCTTCTGCGGATGCTCTATGATCCGTGCAATCTCATTTGGCGTAAATTGAAGAAAATCCGGCTGACTATATGCCTTATTCTCCTTGTTTTTGCGGATGGCATCTTTGTAACTCATGCGGCGTGAAAGCCAAGAACAAAAGTGCATTCTGGCATCGGTCATATATTTATGCGAAACCTCCTCTATAGAGGACAAGAAATTTTAGGGCAATCGGTAGCAGCGCGAGAAAATGAAGTACTTTCTAGGACTGCCATAGAATGGACGGATGTTCACTAAAGCGGTCATAATTTTGTCATTGGTCCGTGTCGGACCCATAAATACTCAAACTGCTTTCATGGCAAGCGTCTGCGAATCAAAAATACTCCCGCTTGCGCGGGAGGCCGGAGTACCCTCAAATTCAGCCTTAAGAAGGACTTTTTGGCCTGAAAGTCAAAGAACATCATTAAATCGCTGTTTTTTAGACAAGTTTACGAACCCATTGGCACTTCCTTTTGAAGGAAATTCGAGAGATTATGTTGCTTATAGACATTAGCCCCTGGTAGGGACAAGCGTACCTTTATGCGGATGCTCTATGATCCGGGCGATCTCATTTGGCGTAAATTGAAGAAAATCCAGTGGCTATATGCCTTATTCTCCTTTTTTTAGCGGATGGCATCTTTGTAACTCATGCGCGTGAAAGCCAAGAACAAAAGTGCATTCTGGCATCGGTCGATATTTATGTGCGAAACCTCCTCTATAGAGGACAAGAAATTTTAGGGCAATCGGGCAAAAAGCGCGAGAAAATGAAGTACTTTCTAGGACTGCCATAGAATGGACGGATGTTCACTAAAGCGGTCATAATTTTGTCATTGGTCCGTGTCGGACCCATAAGTACTCAAACTGCTTTCATGGCGGCGTCGAATCTAAAAATACTCCCGCTTGCGCCGGGGAGGCAGGTACCCTCAAATTCAGCCTTAAGAAGGACTTTTGGCCCTAAAGTCAAAGAACATCATTAAATCGCTGTTTTTCGAGACAAGTTTACGAACCCATTGGCACTTCCTTTTGAAGGAAATTGAGAGATTATGTTGCTTATAGACATTAGCCCCCTGGTAGGGACAAACATACCTTCTGCGGATGCTCTATGATCCGGTCGATCTCATTTGGCCGTAAATTGAAGAAAATCCAGTGACTATATGCCTTATTCTCCTTGTTTTTGCGGATGGCATCTTTGTAACTCATGCGGCGTGAAAGCCAAGAACAAAAGTGCATTCTTGGCATCGGTCAATATTTATGTGAAGCGATATCTCCTCTATAGAGGACAAGAAATTTTGGGGCAATCGGGCAAAAAGCGCGCGAGAAAATGAAGTACTTTCTAGGACGCCATAGAATGGACAGATGTTCACTAAAGCGGTCATAATTTTGTCATTGAGTCCGTGTCGGACCCATAAATACTCAAACTGCTTTCATGGCAAGCGTGTGAATCAAAAATACTCCCGCTTGCGCTAGGAGGCCGGAGTACCCTCAAATTCAGCCTTAAGGAGGACTTTTTGGCCGAAAGTCAAAGAACATCATTAAATCGCTGTTTTTTAGACAAGTTTACGAACCCATTGGCACTTCCTTTTGAAGGAAATTCGAGAGATTATGTTGCTTATAGACATTAGCCCCCTGGTAGGGACAAGCGTACCTTCTGCGGATGCTCTATGATCCAGGCAATCTCATTTGGCGTAAATTGAAGAAAATCCGGTGACTATATGCCTTATTCTCCTTGTTTTTAGCGGATGGCATCTTTGTAACTCATGCGGCGTGAAAGCCAAGAACAAAAGTGCATTCTCGCATCGGTCAATATATATGTGGAAACCTCCTCTATAGAGGACAAGAAATTTTAGGGCAATCGGGCAAAAAGCATACGAGAAAATGAAGTACTTTCTAGGACTGCCATAGAATGGACGAGATGTTCACTAAAGCGGTCATAATTTTGTCATTGGTCCGTGTCGGACCCATAAATATTCAAACTGCTTTCATGGCGGTATGTGAATCAAAAATACTTCCGCTTGCACGGGGAGGGCGGAGTACCCTCAAATTCAGCCTTAAGAAGGACTTTTGGCCCTGAAAGTAAAGAACATCATTTGTTCTTTGTTTTGAGACAAGTTTACGAACCCATTGGCACTTCCTTTTGAAGGAAATTCGAGAGATTATGTTGCTTATAGACATTAGCCCCCTGGTAGGGACAAATATACCTTCTGCGGATGCTCTATGATCAAGGCAATCTCATTTGGCGTAAATTGAAGAAAATCCAGTGACTATATGCCTTATTCTCCTTGTTTTCGCGGATGGCATCTTTGTAACTCATGCGGCGTGAAAGCCAAGAACAAAGGGCATTCTGGCATCGGTCAATATATATGTGAAACCTCCTCTATAGAGGACAAGAAATTTTAGGGCAATCGGGCAAAAAGCGCGCGAGAAAATGAAGTACTTTCTAGGACGCCATAGAATGGACGATTTATCAGAACAAAATACTTCACATACTTTTGTGTTTTGTCTAATTCGGTGTTGGGTTTGTACAATCCACATATGAAGATAAGGAAAAGGAGAAGTTTATGCTGTTCAAAAGTCTTTCACGTCACTTTTGGGCCAAAGAAGATAAGTCCAAGTCTCTCCGTTGGATTCGATTCGGATGCCAAGATATACCTGACTCAAAACGTCAACAACTTTTCATACGGACTCCAATTGGGTGATTCTTTTTTGTTGGAAAGTAGATTTCATGCTCTTTCCAGCACATTGGAATCACCTTAAAAGCCTCTGGAGCGTTGAGTTATGGACAAACAATCTGACGCTGCACCAGAATCAGTCAAACTACAAGTCCAAGGTGTTCCGTCACCTCCACTTGGGCCCATGGCCTTTCGACCTAGGGTTATTTTAGGCTGCCTTGGGACGTTCTCCCACCTCCTTGGGCCACCCTTGCTCCTTATAAGTGATCCATCTAGTAGCTTTTCCTGGAATTTGTTTAGTTAAAGTTAGCCATTGCAACCGTGTATTTGTTTGTGGCGCCAGAAAGACGCCGGTCCCCACCTTTATCAATACTTCATATATACTTAATATTCAGATTGCTTTATCATATTCTTGCTTTTCTTCGATTGCTTGCGGGAAAGACCCGTGGTCAGGTTGATTGTGCTCAGCGTGGTAAAACCTCTCGGAGTTGGTTTAGCGATTGCTAAAGCCCGGTCGTGCGTTTTTCGGATCGTCAAAGTCATCTTCACCTCGATAGTTATCATCTCATCAAAAAGATGGGACACCCGCCTCTATCATCCTCTATAGGGACAAGAAATTTTAAGTGTCGGGCCCAAAAAAAATGAATACTTTCAAGGGCGCCAAGAATGGACGGATGTTCACTAAAGCCATAATTTTGTCATTAGTCCATTCCGGACCCTAAGTACTCAAACTGCTTTGCCGAGAATCAAAAAATACTCCCGCTTGCCGGGGGAA
>JAHHZJ010003566.1:0-20209 GCA_021437245.1 Aegilops speltoides
ATGGTGTAGGGCGTTAAATCACGTTAGATCTCCAGCTAACTTGGCGAGGAAGATGGCTCGGCGGGTGAATTTCAGGGTGATCTGCACGATGAGGTCGATCAGATGAAGCTTTCCTCACGTGGCGATGGAGTGCGGCTAGGGTTTGAGAGAGCTCGGCGAAGCGATCGGCGGAGTAAATGAAGTGAGGAGGTAAAGGGGTATTTAGCACGGTGAAAAACTGCTTGCGAAGATTTTGGGCGAACATGCCCTACCCTTTCTTCTTCCGGCGTGTTCACCCGCGTCTTGTCGGATGGGATCGTGTAAGATCGTGGGTGATTAAATAATACATCGTGGGATGCGGAAGCAGTTTGGCGGTAAAACCGAAAGTTTTGGATAAGATTTGTTAAAAGGTTAGATTACAATTTCTTGTTGTCAAGGACCGGTGAAGACTTTGAGCGAGTTTCAATCGAAGCAGACATGAAGAATTTGTGAATAGATTGGATTGAGTATAGCATAGAGGAAGGGTCCGATCACATTCACTTAGCGAAATCAACTTGAAGAAATAGCAATAAGTGAATCTTTGTAGAGGACATAAACTCATATATATATATATAGCCAATGAAGAAATCGTGGAAACAGAAGATTTTGCAAAGTTGAAGATTTTGAAAAATGAGAATTTCAAAAGCAAAAAAACTCAAATTGAAGATTTTCAACTTTTGTGGTGGCGTAGGCCACGTATAAGAATGATGATTTAGGACACAGCGTACAATTGTCGTAGGGTTACGAGAATCAAATTCTTCATTGATTTCTTCACACTTAGAGTGTTATTCTTCATTGATTGAGGAACAACTTTCTTCATGTGTTGCACATCTAAGTCATCAATTATGCATAAGGGTTAGGATGTGTGTCCTTTTCAAGAACATTCGAAGATTCTAAGATATTTAGCTCACACAACTTGCTAAATCTCTTCTCATCCAAGGGCTTGGTGAAGATATCAGCTAGCTGTTCTTGATCTTCACATGCTTTCGATGGAGATATAAGCCCTTGAACACATGATCACAAAGAAAATGATGGCGAATCTGGATGTGCTTAGTCTTGAGTGCTGACTGGGTTGTGAGCAATCTTGATGGCATCTCGTTGTGCATAGGAAGGCACATTCTTCACGTTAGCGCCATAGTCCTTGAGGTTTGCTTCATCCAGCAGTTGAGCACAGCATGACCCAGCAGCAATATATTCAGCCGATGATGAGCGGTGATACGATTACTGTTTCTTGAGGACCAACGGACCAAGATCGTCAGAAATGACAAGTGCGGATGTTGACTTGCGGTCCACGATCACCGGCATAGTCAGTCGAGAATATCAATGAGATCAAAAGCGAGCCCTTGGGGTACCATAATCCTAGTGTTGGTGTGTGAGCTAGATATCGAAGAATATGCTTCCGACCTTATGCGTGTGATTCCTTTGGTGCAGCTTGAAATCGGGCACACATGCAAACACTAAGCATTATATCGGCCTAGATGCACATAGGTACAATAAAGAACCAATCATGGGCGGTATACCTTGTGATCGAAGTCGATACCATTTTCATCGATTGCATAGATGATCCATTTGTGGGCATAGGAATTTTGGCCTTTGCAATCTTGCATGCGAATTTCCTCGATACATCTTTGAGGTATTTCTCTGAGATATGAATATGCCATTCTGCTGTTGACAAATTTGAAGACCTAAGAAGAATTTAAACTCTCCATCATAGACATTTGATATTCTTCACTCATCATATAGGCAAATTCATCACTATATCATTGGTTAGTACAGCCAAAGATAATATCATCAACATATATTTGGCACACAAACAGTTCACCATCATATGATTTAGTAAATAGAGTAGGATCGAGTGAACCGGTGTGAAGCCATTCTTCTGAAGAATTCCTTGAGTATCATACCACGCCGAGGGCTTGCTTGAGAGCCATAGAGGGCCTTATTTAGTCTAAAGACTTTGTTAGGATTCTTGGGATCTTCAAAACACAGGGGTTGAGCAACATATACTTCTTCCTCAAGCTTACCATTGAGGAATGCACTTTTCACATCCATTTGATATAAGATGATATCATGATGGTTAGCATATGCAAGTAAAATCCGAATAGCCTCAAGTCTAGCAGGTGCAAAAGTTTCATCGAAATCAATTCCTTGACTTGTGTAGCCTTGAGCTACTAGTCGTGCCTTATTCCTCACAACAAGGCCATTTCATCTTGCTTGTTGCGGTAGATCCACTTTTGCCAATGATATTATGCTTTGAGGATGCAGGCGATTGACCAATTCCAGACATTGTTCAGCTCGAGCGATGTAATTCTTCTTGCATAGCCTGAATCCCTCGGCTCGAAATGCTTCATCTACCTTAGTGGGCTCTGAGATAGAGACAAAAGCATAGTGCCCACAAAAGTTAGATAAGTGTGAGGCTTTTGGTGGGAGAGGACTGGTCGCTGATGTCATCGATGATCTTCTCCACTTGCACTTCTTTTGCAGAGGATGAGTTGGATGTCGTGAGGATTTTGATCAGCATTTTCTTGACACCAATTTCCTCATCATGTTCTTGAGTGCATCATTGGCGTTCTTCGAGGAATGATTCTTCACGATTCTTGATGGGAATGACATCCTCGGTTCCTTGTGCTTGATAGCATCCTCGGTGCTGGTTCATCTACCGAAGGTAGGTGCTCTCTTTGCGAGCCATTAGTTTCATCGAACCGACATCTGTGTGCAATCTTGTGAACATGTTGAAGACACTAGGTGTCGAGTCCTCGTAACAAGCATAAAACCTTCATGTGCTTTGGTGCAAATTTAGAGTTGTGGTGAGGATCTCTAATCCAACATTTGCGAAATTTGAAATACTCACATTGGGTTTCTTGTCGTGAGGAGTCATATGCGTCTTCTTGAAGAATTTGTGAAGATATATCTGTTGATGATGTGGCGGTTCAATTGCATCAATCCAAGCATGAGCGTTTGTATTCATCAAGCATAGTGCGAGCCATCTCAACAAGAGTCGTTCTTGGCTCCGACCATTTTGTTGAGGAGTATAGGCAGATAATCATGAGTAATACCAAGTTCATCAAGATAGGCATCAAGACCGAATTCTTGAATTCGGTTCCATTAGTATTCGATATGATTGTCAACCAGTTGGTTGAAGCCCTCGAAGGAAAATCGTTTGAAGACTTCCACTTCATGTTGTAGTAACAATGGTACCCATTATCGAGAATAATCATCAACAATGACAAAACCATATAGAGATGATCATTGAGTATTGCTGAATAATGATTAGGTCGAATAGGTCCATGTAAGCAATTGAATGCGTAGTGGTCATGATAGTCTTATTTGGATGCTTGGCCTTGGTCATTTTCGGCTACATGCTCGATAAGTGATCCTTGAGAATTTGACATTCTCAATGCCAATGACATGCTTCTTCTTTGCATGTTCAAATTCCTCATGCTGAGACAATCTCGATGCCATAAGCCTTGAAGCTTTTGCAAGTAGACACATTGGTTGTGGTCTGGAACAATTCAACAATAATCTCAACACAGCGATATTTGCCAAAGACAACAACCATATCAAGATCACAAAGCATTGAGGCTGACATGAGATTGTATCCTAAGGACTCAACAAGCATGACTTTGTCCATGTGCTTATCCTTAGAATAGCAACCTTACCAAGACCCATACGACTTTTGCCTTTGTCGTGAATATGATATGCTTGAGTGGCGGTGATAAAGGAGCATCCATCAATAGATTCTTGTCACCGGTCATGTGATTTGTACACCACTATCGAGGACCCATTCGGTGGTTTTGGGTTGATCATCCTGCGAGATGAATTAGTGTAACTTACAATCTCATATGCTTCATCGGTGAAGAATATGATATCAAGTTCATCGGATGAATTTCATCAAGCGATGCAATATAGCGGTATGAGGGCGTGTGAAATGAAAGTTCATTTCATCATGATTCGCTGCGTCCTTTGAACATTTTGTCAGGTCTGACAAATTCTTGAGCGTTGAGCACGTCGGAGACGACCTGAAGAGATTAGTTCTTTTCTTCACCACCCACATCGGAGGGTGGCAAAGAGTTCATCATCCTGCGAGCACCATGTGAGAAAGGTGGCAAAGATGCCAAACCATTTCTTTTAGCATAGGAGGGTTAGGGTAAGCATATGAATAAGCGAGTAATTCTTGAGGACTTATGAACATAATGGTTTGAAGAATAATGCACATATTCATAGCCCTTAGCTTTACCTGCGAGGCAGTTTGTTAACGATTATAATCATGTGAGGATTTTGATCCGATTGAGAATTTGATCCTCGTGAAGAATTTGGTCCATATGAAGAATTTGATCAGGGTTCTGTTCTTCCTTGGTGGTGTCATGAGGACATTCACTGAAGACTTTCAACACAGCTTTTGGGAACCAGATTTTCTTCATAGGGAACCATTCTGCGATTAGTGCCAACATATCTAGCAAATACTTCACCATTCGATTTTTGAATAGTTTATAGTTGGAGTCAAATGACTCATCGGAAGAATGAGGAGATTCACATGTAAAGCGGATAAGTTAGATGGATCAGCTGGAGGTCCCTTTGCAGACCCATGAGGTTTTGGGATCTTTCGGGTTTCCAATATGTTCCATCGGCATTGGTTTCCTCTCAAAGGCAATACCCTCTTTCCTAGGGTTTACTTGAGGATCGCTTTTGAGCACATCACAAAGTGTCGATGCCCTTTGAGGCTTTTGACATGCTGTCATGTACAATTCCTTCACCTGCATTGTCGTGATACTAGCAATGTCCTCGGATGAGAATTAGTGATAGCGAGCAGGATGAAGAATTTGTAACATTTGAAGCATTTGAACATTGGTGAAGAATTAGCGATTCACGTTCAATGCACTTTAAGCATGGAGGAACAAATTCTTCACGAGAAGCGTGATTTGTTGAGCTAGTAATGAATCGCGCTCCTACGAAGATCTTCATAACATACTCTTAGCTTTTCAAGATCGCCTTTCTTTGAATAGCTTCAAAAGCTTCTCATGATCGTCAAGAGGTGTTATGCTGATCTTGAAGAGCGTCAAACTTAGTGAATTCTCTGAAGACATTCACCCAATGCTTTTGATCCATTTCTTTCGCAACATATTATCACTTCTTTCTAACATATCTTGTGTTTGTTCTAAAACCGTTTGTTGTTTAGTGTAGCATAAATGAGTTTAGTATAGCATGATTCAATGTCATCATCAGATTCATCATTGTCGATTCATCATTATCAGATTCATCACAAGACTCGGATGAGGAGCATTGGTTACCTCGGCATCGTTTGCCATAAGACAAGATCGAGCGGTGATGATTCGGCTCGAAGTCATCGTTTTGAGAGATTCCTTGAAGTCCTCGAACGGGATCATGACAAGTTCGATGACCTTCATAGACATCGAGTTCGGTCCCGGATGAGCTTTGAATTGCCCGGATGCATGATTCGCCCGAATTGGTCTCTGGATGGCGGGCGGATGATATCCCGCTATGAGATCAAGTCGAGTGTACTTGCGAATATCATCAGCATTCGCCATCTTGCATAGATCGATAAGACCAATCTCGGTGGCGGTCCACGCTTCATTCTTTGCCATGGTAGCTTCTTCATCATGGCCTTCCACTTGGGATAATCATGACCGTCAAAGATAGGGCATGTCACTTTCTTCATACTGCGGTCGACATAACTAGAACTCGGTGGTTAAACCAAAATCACCGAGAACAAGGAGTACCTTGCTCGTACCAATTGAAGTCGTTATATCGACTAGAGGGGTGAATGGCGATTTTATGAAATTCTTCAGGAATTTGCGGTGAGAAATTCCTAGCGAAGAACTATTTCTGCGGAATAAGTACTCGAGGTAAACATAACATATTAACACATAGTCGGCATGATGAAATGAAGACTAGAGCGATGCGGGAAGCGTAAACACAGGATAACGAGATGAAGACAAAGCGGTGAAGAAATTGAGCGAGAATTTGTGAAAGTCTTGATCAAAATCTTCAAGCAGAATATGAACAACATGCAACAGAATGAGAAATGAATGAGTTGAGGAAATAGAACCGGTCGGTTGGTGAAGACAATGATTTGGTAAACCAGGTTCAAGCTCTTTGTCTCGGTTATGCGTCAGTTGGAAGGTGTATTTAAACTTCGAGGACACAGTCCGGACACCCGATTCTGAGCGCCTTCGGGACACCCGATCCTCACCGTATTCTCCTTGAACTAAGACCACGAGGCCTCGTCCAATCACTCGTGGTAAGTCTTGGTGACTTCAAACCTTCACGACTTGGTCACTCGGCGATCCACAATTCCTCTTGGATGCTCTAGACCTTGGCCTAACCTGCGGAAGAAGCCACATCTTCAAAGGTAACAAGCGTCGGATCCCGAGGATCAATTTCTTGATGATGCTCAATCACTTGGGGTTTTTGGGTTTGGTTTTGGGATTTTCCTCACTTGATGATTTTGCTCAAAGTCCTCGGAGGATGGGTTGCTCTCAAATGACAAGTGTCAAGTTCTCTCGGACAGCCAACCAACTAGTGGTTGTAGGGGGCTATTTATAGCCTAAGGGCAGCCCGACATGATAAGACATAAATGCCCTTCAATGATATGACCGTTAGGTGGATAAGATATTTTGGTCGCCGGTTGCTCAAGCAGTCGGAAATTTGACTTTCAAAGTCCTTAGGGCTATCATGTTCCTCCTTGTGTAGGCAATTCCCTTTGGCGAATTCCTAACTCCTCGGTCGAGCAAAGTCATCGATGACGGAAACTGCGTCTCATCCTTGAAAATTTGTAACTGTATGAGATTTCAATGGCTTCACTTTCGAAGGATTGGTAGGTGTAGGATTTTGAGTTGAGCATCACATGGAAATTTTTCCTTAGTATTTCCTCGACCCCTTTAGATCGGTGTTTCCTATGACTCAAGAAAGAAAATGAAACTCGAAAACATAAGTCTTCACGCTCCATATTCCTCGAATGAATATCAAGTCTTCATGGTCACACCAATTTCTTCACTTTCAAAGTCTTGAAAGTCTTGAGAATATCAAAGTCTTGATCGAAGAACTTCATTTTTAGGAATTCGACTTTCTCTGTAAATATCAAACTCCTCATTGACTTATAGACTGTGTACACTCACAAGCGCATGGTTACTTAACCTATAAGTCTTCAATACACCAAAATCACTAAGGGGCACTAGATGCACTTACACCCGGGGCCATTGCAGGCTCGGCACCGATGGCAAGGGGCGTCCTGGCGCCCTCGGCCGAGCTCTTGCCTGATTGGGGAGGATGGCCGCCTCCGTTGCATCTCGGGCGTTCGGGACCACGGCAAGTCCTCCTCCGGCCTCGGCGCGGCCGCCCTCTGTGACATCCGGCGAAGCAGCCGGAGCAGGCATAGGCGGAAGAGGTCTCGGCCATGGCCTAGGCGCGGGGTGTTGGAGGCGGCGAGGCGGCCGGGGCGAAAGCGGTGGAGGGGCGCGGGTTGTCGAGCTCACTTAGAGGCTTCCACTTATTGTGGCCCTTGTGACTTATGCTTGTAGGCAGAAGCTGGATGGGTCATAGCAAACCGCAGCTCGGTGCCCGGAAGAGGCATCGATAGCGGCGCGAAGCCAGGTATGGCGCCGGCGAATCTGCGATGAAAGCGGCGGCCGGGCTTTTCGAGACCGACGAGGTGCGTCGCCGGTCACCTCCGTCGCGCCCGCGTCCGGCGTGAAACGCGCCCGGAGTAGGAAGGATGAGAAGCCAGCTTCCGCGCCGCCATAGTTAATGCCGGCCGCCTGCCCTTGAATCGGCGGAGATCAGCGCCCGTCCGCCCTTGAATGCGCGGATGTGGAGCCATGTCGCCAGCCAAGGCTGACCAAAGCGGCGTCGCGACAGCCCGCGAAGTTGGGCATGAACTCCTCGGAGCGGGCGGAATCCGCCGTGCCCGCGAGGTGGATCGGATCGTGCGGGCGGAGCCCTCCTGCGCGAAAGGCGGCGCCACGGGACGGGGGGCGGGAGGGGGCATGAACCGAGCGGCGGCGAGGTCGGCGGCGCGCCCGGGGCGCAAGCCGGCGTGGCGGAGGCGTGGGCGCTCATTTCTCTTTGAGTGGAACTCGTCCGATCGCCCGTGATCATTTATTTGATCCACGGGCCATGCCAGAACCAACCACACGGTGCAAAAAAAAAAATATGGTGCAAAATAACCAACCACACCGCAGAAGGAGTCAGTATAAGGTTTAAAGATAGACTTTCTTTCTTGCGGATCACGCATTTCTCGAGAACCATGAATTTAATTAACTAAGTGTTAATGCATGTCATAAAAATAATATCATTGAAAACTATGTTTAGATCTGAATCCGGACAATTTTTCATGGCATCGTTAACATTTTGTCGAATAAACTATGGTCAAATTTTGTCACATTCTGAAAGCGGAACAATAGGCGATCTGGCGGGGAAGAAATGGAGCCATCGGGCTGATTGAAACACGTGCTTATCTCCTCAAGACAAGCCACGGTCAACCTTATCGGCTCTTGCTCAACACCGGAACCATCGCGTTCCTAACCTTTATCTTCACTCATTATTATACTCCATCCGGTAATATTAGTCCACGTCTTATGGACTTGCCGTCAGGTCCATAGCATGAGAGATCAGTACATGCTACTACGCAACTTGACAACTTGACATGTGAGCCAAGGCCTGTCTTGTATTGGTTATCTTTGCAGGGAGGCTGCTTGAAGATCAAGAGGAACGAACGATGTGCCCGATGATCTTTGCAGGGAAGCTCTGAAGATCAAGAGAACGAGACGATGTGCCCGATGATGATCTCCGTCGGGTCATTATCGATGCAAGGGCATAATCGAAAGTCAAAGGAAAGCTGAAGTTCGATCGCATGTTAAGGATCACAAAAAAGTTGTACCCCAATTGTGAAGATGGCAACACAAAGCTGGGTGCCGTACTAGAATTGCTGCGATGGAAGGCAGAGAATGATGTGCACGACAAAGGATTTGAGAAGCTCTGAAAATATTGAAGAAGAAGCTTCCAAGGATAATGAATTGCCCAACGATGCGTCGCAGCAAATAAGGTCGTATGCCCTCTAGGATTGGAGGTCCGAAGATACATGCATGCCCTAATATTGCATCCTCTACCGTGGTGCGTCTGAGGATTTGAGCGCCTGCCGGTATGCGGTGCATTGCGATATAAGATCGAGGCGAGATGACCTGGTGATGTTGGCCGAGCCCGCGAAGTTCTCTGAAGGTGATGTGGTATGCTCCTATAATACCACGGTTGAAAGCGGCTGTTCGAAACAAAGAGCATGCCAAGTTGATGTGATGGCACAGTGAGGACCGTAAGAAAGCGGAAGTTGAGAGCACCGGTGACGGTCATGATGGAGAAAAATCGAGAAAATCTTGGGATGAGTTTGCCGTGACCCAAAGGCGTGTCGTTTGGTTTAAGCGCGGATGGCGTTAATCCTTCGGGGAAGAGCGCAATCACAGCACTGGCCCGTGACTCTATGTATGTATAACCTTCCTCCTTGGATGTGCATGAAGTGTAAGTTCATTATAATGCAGTTCTCATCCAAGGCCCTAAGCAACCCAGCGACATTTATGTGTACCTAAGGCCATTAGTTGAAGAACTTTTACAGCTGTGGAATGGAAGCGGTTATGCGTGCGTGGGATGAGCACAAACAAGAGAATTTAACACTGCGCATTGTTGTTTGTAACAATCACGATTGGCCGCTCTCGATAACCTTCGGAACGGACAAACAAGGGATACCACGCATGCCGCACTATTTAGGCGACACGAAAGTATATACAGGAAGCTGCGGGAAGAATGTGACAGGCCATCGTCGATTTCTTCCGACCAACCATCAATGTCGAAAGAAAGGCAAGCATTTCAAAGCGAGGCAGATCACGGAAGAAGCCGCCATGCGTACCGGTGATCACGTACTTGCTATGGTCAATGATTTACGTAATCTTTGGAAAGGGTCGGCGGACTAGCTGTTCGAGTATGGCGGGGACACGTACCCATGTGGAAGAAGAAATCTATATTTTGGGACCTACCCTCTTGAAAGACCTAGAGGTCCGCTCTTGATCGACATGATGCGTGACGAAGAACCTGCGTCAACCTGCTAGGCTTCTTGGGCGTGTATGAGAAGACAAAAGATACAGGTGAGGCAGGGAGGACTGCAGCGTTTGCACGAAAAAGGCGGCATGCCTCCAAAAGCGGTATGAAGGTCACGCCGCTACGCTCTTACCAAAGAAGAAAAAATCTTCTTTGAATGCTGCTGAGTATGAAGGTCCTATTGGCTTCTCGTCCAATATAAAGGAATAATAAATATGGCAAAGAAAAAGTTTTAGAACCTAAAGTCTCATGGCGCCACGTGATTATAGCAGCTGCTTTGAACCTAAAGCTTGACTACTGCCAACCGACACGCACGCCATCGACCGATGAACCGGCACACAAAGATGGTATCTGCGTCGCCGGGGTTTGCTCTCCTCGGGGTTGTATACATTCTACTTGACAATGACAATCAGCTCAAGCTCATCTACAATGGCCCTAAGGATCCCATAGGGTTGTTCAATCTCAAACACTCGACCTTAGAATTACTATTTGAAGTCATTCCCCACTTTCCCCATTCAGGTTAAGCTTGTTCTTGCTTGTTGCATTCTGCATAAATGGATCCTATAATGGGGTTGTGATGAACTGGTGCTGCGGAGGAAGATGTGATGCTGGCGATGTTGTTAGCTCGGCCATGGTGTGGAGGAATTTGACAATGAAACTGAAAGAACAAAAGGATGAAATGGGCACATGCAATGTTGGATATGAGAGTCGGACAAGGATCCGAAGAAGAAGAATAGCAAGAGCAGCAGCAGAAGAAGAGGAAGAAGCACAACATAAGAGGAAGAGGAAGAACTAGCGGCGAAACAACGAGAAGAGGAAGGCGATGGACTTCTCATCTAGTTGGCATCAATGATGAACTTTCCCTATTGGACATATGGCTCTTAATAATGTGTATTGTCATTTGATAGTAGCTAGGATATATTTAGTACATAGAAATGAAACTATGTTCAAATGGTGTTGATAAGATCATCACTAGTGAGAAGTGGTGAGAGCACCTTATGCGATTGCAACCAAACATCTATATCGCCTAATGCAGCGACCAATCAAACAGCGGGTCAAAATTAGTTACATTATGCAGCTAGCCTAGATGCGGCAGCAAACTATGTGCAAACGGTTGTTTTTAGACTGTTTTTTCTCAGCCAAGCCCATCTAAAAAACACATGCAATACAGGCAAAATCGATGCAAACAAACAAGCCCCAACCACCTGATGATGGTTTAATTTAGTCCTACTAGGCTACTACGCGTACTAGGCATGTTTATCTGCATCTTTATTATTCTTTTGTAAATGATACTACTAGTCTACTACTGTTGCTCATACTCATAGTATGAGACTAGCCAGATGGGGAGTAATTAGACTAGTAATATAGATATGGGTTAGACTGACCACGGTGAGAGTAACTTCAAGAGTACATCGGGTCCAACTCAGCAAATTTGTATGGGAATGAGTTAATGATGAGAGATGCAAATTTGACATCGGGTCCAACTTAGCTAGTTACTCATTCTATAAATAACATCACACATATCAAGAAAAAATGAGTCTATAATCTAATAAGCGAAACTTTACATAACACTACACATGTTATTACCCACTATAGATGTAGTAACATAGTCAGGATAGCGTGTATGTTAGTAGTGCAAGTTACTCTCCATTGTGACTAGTCTTAAGAAAAATCAGCAAAAAGAAGAGCATAGCCTCTCTCTCTCTTTGAGAAACAAAGAAGAGCCTAGCTTGAGTACTCCATATATCTGTAACATTGGGGTCTTCAGCCTCGACTTTTCTTTTAGGAAGTCTTCAACCTCGAGTTAGATTTTTAGCGGGCCAGCCGGCCTGGACTCCAGACCACACCATAGCATATTGGGCCAGTCCGTTACACGCTGAACGTCCAAGCACTACTACACAGGGCACAGAGCCGTTTACATAGGCCCTGTTTGGATTAGCGTGTTTCTTTCCAATACACCTGTAGAAAATACAGGCCTCTGGCCGTCGGTTTTGTTTGAGGCCGGAAATCAATCGTGACAGGTATAATACACATGTAAATTTGACACCTCCGTATTGCAATACACCGCATCCAAGCGCGGCCTTAGTACCACCTCGGCTGCTTACGCTCAGCAGAACCAGCTTAAAGGATTCCCACTACACTGCAACAGGACCTTACTTGAACACGATCTGTTGTTCTAGGATCGTACCGCTGCATCCTTGACTAATGAGGCAAGCACTAAGCTTGCTTGATGACATCTGACCTGTGGGCTAGAGCGTGATTAACGGCTCGGATCAGTCGACTGATCCCATTGCTGTAAAGATCGTTCTTGGGGTGTTTGGTTCTAGGGACTTTTTAGTCCCAACACAAACGTCACTGTGCCAAACGAGGGAGAGACTTTTCTTCAAAAGTTGTTGGAAGCACTCTGAAGTCTTTTTAAAAAGTCGCGGAGACTAGAAAAAGTCCTCATCTTGGTCAGCTCTCTTGCTGGGCCAGGAGGGTGGCTCTCAGGTTGTAGATTTTTACGAGAGCCAACAGGAAGCAGCATGAACACCAGCGTCAAACAAGGTAGTCCAGGTACAAAACGTCCAACCTGCCAACACCGCAACAGCCGGGGGGTAATCAGAATTGAACAAGTCCTCATCTTTGGATGCTTCGCTGACTTAATCTGAGTGGAACTCGTCCAGTCGCCCGTGATCATTTATTTGATCCACCGGCCATGCAAGAACCAACCACACCTGCACCGAAGGAGACTGGTCAGCGCAAGGTTTACAGATAGACTTTCTTTCTTGCCAGATCACAGCATTTCTCAGAGAACCATGAATTTAATTAACTAAGTGTTAATACATGTCATAAAAAATAATATCACTGAAAACTATGTTTAGATACGAATCCAGCGACAATTTTTCATGACATGCATTAATATTTTGTCATATAAATCTATGGTCAAATTTTATCACATAATACGAAGCGGAACAATAGGCAGTACAGGCCGGGAAGAAATGAGAGCCGTCAGGCTGATGAAGCTGAGCACGTGCTTCTCTCTCACTCAAGACAAGCAAGCCACGGTCAACCTTGCCGGCTCTTGCTCAATACCTGGAACCATCGCGTTCCTAACCTTTATCCTCACTCATTATTATACTCCATCTGGTAATATTCGGGATCCACCTACTGTACGGACTGAAGGACTTGCCGTCCAGGTCCATGGCATGAGAGATCGAGTACATGCTGCTACAGCAACTTGGCAACTTGACACGTGAGCCAAGGCCCTGTACTGTACACTCTTTTTTTTCAAAGCTTCACTCGTGTGTGATATAAACATGGCTGTAGCCTGTAGCACTGGAGGCATCAGTGGAAAGAACCGCATGATGACTGCCATGGCGGTGGCGGGCACCAAAACTGGATACACCTTCACCACATCCATCTCACTCCTCCTGCTGATGATACCTGTTGCTCTCGCAAAGGTCACACCAATGGCGGCAGCTACCTCGTCAGAGGTTCCTCCGTGTCCATCGAGGACGGCACCATGACCATCCTGGCGTCGCCCAACGGCGTCTTCACCTGCGGCTTCTGCAGGGTGGCCACCAACGCCTACACCTTCTCCATCTGGTTCACTGGCTCGTCCGGGAAGACCGTCGCGTGGACGGCCAACCGTGACGCCCGGTGAACGGCAGGGGTCAGGCTCGCCTTCCGGAAGGACGGGCCTTAGCCCTGCTCGACTACAATGGCGCGGCCGTCTGGAGCACCAACACGACCGCGACCCGTGCCAGCCGCGCGGGCTCCTCAACAGCAGCAACCTCGTCGTGGTGGACGCGGACAGCCGGCGCCTCTGGGGGAGCTTCGACTCGCCCACCGACACGCTTCTGCCGTCGCAGCCGATGACCCGGCACACAAAGCTGGTCTCTGCATCTGCCAGGGGTTTGCTCTCCTCAGGGTTGTATGCATTCTATTTTGACAATGACAACCAGCTCAAGCTCATCTACAACGGCCCTGAGGTCAGTAGCGTATACTGGCCTGACCCTTTCACCACCCTTGTGAATCACAGGACTACCTATAACAGTAGCCAGTATGGGGTTCTTGAGCAGACAGGCGGTTTGCATAGCGACAACTTCAAGTTTGCAGCTTCTGATCTTGGTGATAGGGTCATGAGGAGGTTGACTCTGGATTATGATGGCAACCTTAGGCTGTACAGCCTGAATCGACAACCGCGACTGGTCGGTCTCTTGGATGGTGTTCATGAGTCTGCAATATTCATGGACTCTGCGGCAAAAACACCCTCTGCAAGTACATACCCAAGCTCAGTGCTCTTGCCTCAAAGGCTTTGAGGTGGTTGATCTGCATGCTGGAGCAAAGGGTCTGGCGATAAGGCAAACCTCAGGGTCACCAAGTTTCTCATTCGGAAAGGTCGGAGCTGATTTCATTGGGTATGACTTGCTCTCTTGGGGCGGGTGACAATTCGGAACTGCAAAGATTTGTGCTTGGACAATGCTAATTGCCAAGCTTTTGAGTTACGTCGGGAGAAGGCAAATGTTTCACAAAGGTCTATCTTTTTAATGGCAAGAACTTTCCAAACCCTCCTGGACATTTATCGAAAGTTTCCAAGGGAGTGTTGTCTTCGTCGAATTGGCTTCTCTGATGACCCATCGTGCAAAGTTCATCAAAAGAGCCAACACTTCAGCACTAATGTTCCAAGATGGCCCTTCTAACTTCAAGTTTGGCTACTTCCTTTCTTCTACATGCTCTGCTTCTCATTGAAGTGGTATTAATCATCGCCGCTGTTGGGTTGTTCACAAATGGGAGGAAGACCGAGATTATAGATGAAGGTTACGATAATTTCCAGCCGTTCGAATATTTAGCTACGAGGGAGTTCTGAAGGCAACCAATTGCTTCAGAAGAGCTAGGAAGTGGTGGGTCAGGAGCAGTTTACAAGGAGTCCTCGATGATGAAAGGAAGGTCAGCGGTGAAGAAGCTAAGCGATGTGATCCAAGGAGAGCAGGAGTTCAGGTCTGAGCTAAGTGTCATAAGCAGAATCTATCATATGAATCTCGTCGAGAATTTGGGGTTTTGTGTGAGAAGACACACAAGCTCTTAGTTTAGAGTTCATTGAGAATGGTTCTTTAGCATGATTCTTTTTGATCACCGAGTGATTCTCCTGTGCTCAATGGGGCCAAAGGTACAATATTGCACTTGGGGTGGCAAAAGTTGGCCTATCTCCATCATGAGTGTCTTGAATGGATTGTGCCTTTGCGATGTCAAGCAGAGAACATATTGTTAGATAGAGTTTCAGCCCAAGATTGCAGATTTTGGGCTGATGAAACTCTAACAGCGAGGATCAAAGCGCATAAATGTTGTCAAAAGTGCATGGGACTAGAGGCTACATTGCACGAGAATGGGCTCTAAATCTTCCAATCAATGGGAAGGCCGATGTTTACTGACTACGGTAGTGCTTCTTGAGTTAGTGAAGGGGTTCGTCTTTCGGATGGGTGGTCTGAGGCGAGGAGGAGGTTGAAATGGCTGGTATATGCTCTATTGAAATCCTTAAAGAAAAACTAGCGGCGAAGACCAGTCATGGCCGGGTTTGTTGACCCAGATGGATGGAGAATTCAACCATTGAAGCTACGTGATGCTTAAGATAGCAATATTATGTGTACAAGAGGACAGGAAGCGAAGACCGAGCATGAGCCACGTGGTGAAACTTTGCTTTCACTTGTGGAGTAATGTTGATATTGTATTACTATTGTTACATCTAGCATATAAGAATAACATTATGCGATTAGAAAGTTCTGCAAGCCTTATCCCTGCCATATGTAGCGGCTCTCGTTGTGTCAATACCTAGTTTCTTAACAGGGAGTACTAACAACTCCTCCGTTCCTCAATATTACTGTGATGTTCGAAAAATTGCTGCAAGCCTTTCCTGCCATATGTAGAGACTCTCGATTTGTACCAATAACTAGTTTCTTAAGATGGAGTACTAGCCGGTAACTAGGATACTATGTATTTCATTCCGTCTTTACATTTGGATGCTTATGTCCATATAACAAAACACATCTACTTTAGTTATTTCAAGAAATATGCAATCCTAGTGATTTAGATTGATAGCAAACAAATGTATCAGATCTAGATGGAGTACCTGATTTATCATGCGGTACAGTTAAAGAACGATGTAATGGATTACTCGATACTCAAAGCTATAGAAGTTATATGATTCAACAGAATCAACAATGACGAAGTGTGAAAACAATCACTGTTCAACCATTCAGAAGCTACATAATGCTTAAGATAGCAGTATCATGTGTGCAGAGGCAGGAAGCGAAGACCGAGCATGAGCCATGTGGTGAACTCTCTTTCACTTGTGGAATAATATTTATTGTTCTACCTCTAACTTGTGGAATAATATTCTATTGTTCTACCTCTGTAACTTTTATGACAGTGTCAACAACGTCTTATATTAAGTTCAGAGGAGTATTCTATTGTTACATCAAGCTGAAGTAAAGAATATTCTGTGATGTTGCAGAAAAGTTGCTGCAAGCCTTATCCCTGCCATATGTAGCGGCTCTCCGGATTTGTCAGTACCTAGTTTCTTAAGATGGAGCACTAACTGGAAAGTGGTGTTTCATTTTGTCTTCGTGTTTGGATGCTTAATTCCATATAACAAAACACAACTACTTTCAGCTATTAGAAGAAGTCTTTGATCCTAGTGAGCTAGACTGATAGCAAACAGAAATGTATCGAATCTAACATGAACAGTAGTAGGTTGCATAAATTTATAGCCAGTTTTATTACCTGATTTATCATGCAGCCAACAGATTAAAGAACAAAATTATTAGATTACTCACAGCTATAAAATTTATATGATTCGAAGGAATCAACAATGACAGGAGGTGTCAAAACAATCACCAGTTCACTCATTGTTGCTTCCAATGGACTCATTGTTGCGGCGTTGAACGGAGCGACATGGGGACTAATGTCGTGGCAACCCAGCAACATGGGCTTCGACCATGCCTCCCTGTTTCGTCGGCCAGCCTTAATAATGTCTCGGTGGGAAGCGTCGGAGTTCCTCTGAAACCCCATGCATGGCGCCCGCCCAACCGCGGGTGCCACCACAACCAGTGTAGCAGCCGGGTGGCCTGCCACAGAAGCACAAGGCCTAGGATGCCGTGGATCACGGATCCCCATGGAATTGTGGCTAGGTTCATGGCCGTAATTGTGTCTTGATTGAGAGTTGAGAGAAGACAAGTTTATGGCAGTGCAAGTGGAGCTTGGTTTTGATGGCTATCGTACAGTCAGGAGCCACAGTATATATAGAATTCCTATGCCCATTTGTTTAAGTTATGTCTTGCCCTTTGATTCACGCACTGGCCCATAAATTAAACATGGAGAGTGGAGTACTATATTAGTCTTGCTTGTATTGACTTGGTGGAGAAGAAACTGCAGTGGAAATCCCATTGGTTGGGTGACACGGGGTGATCTGATTGGTTAGGTGAAGTGCAGGGACGTGGCAATGCGGCTCAAGCCGGGGTCATATCTGTTGACGATCTCTTACATTGGTGTACACTGGAGTTTAATTTAGTCCAAAGCCAACAGCGATGACATGCCTGCGAGCTGCTTCATTCGTCTACACTGGTGTTCTTTGTTTCGTGATTTAACTGACACTAGATCCTTAGGATCGGTAGATTAGAATTTGACAGTAATCTACCTTCTCCTTGGCTCGATGAGCTCGAGCTGGTGGCCATACGAAGGGTGACGATGGTGATGGCGAGTGGGCAGAAGGCCGGCAGAGCTTCCCGTCAGCCTAAGCGCTAACCCTAGATCGGATTGGGGTGTCGATTGGGGTGTGTGGCGCCAGTGAACCTCGTGATCGTGCGTCTGGCCCCCTCTCTTTATAGTCTTTGAGGCTCACCAACCAAAAGGGTTGGGCGCCCCGATCGGCATGCCAAGGGGCCCGTTGAGCCGTTGAGCTCAAATGGGTGCAGATCAATCTACCCTTGATCTCAAATTTACTTTTAACTTTGTACTTTACAAGTTTCATCACCGATTGATACATAGAGCATGTTTCATCGTCACAGCTCAGTGTCGATAGAATCGGAACAGCTACAATATATCTCTGTTTTGAAACAAATTCTGTTTCTTTTGGGCCTCTCATGATCCAGAGTCATAGGTTTTCCCTTAAACCCATGCTGGCTAAGTGTTTCTTGAACACCGGGTGGTAAGCCTTTTAAGCGGATCCACGCATATCCTTTGTCCTTATATGCCAAGACTTGTGGTGTGATCCTGGATTTTATTTTCACAATATAATACTTTATCGTATTGTTTTGGCAGCATTATTACTCGACTTGTTGTTGTGAGCATATATAGAATACTGCGGGCTGGTTATAGTACATCTTTAGTGGTTTGTCAACGATCTACCACTTTCAAGTCGGGTATAAATTGGGGCGCCTCATAATGGCATCAGCGCATCTTCCGATATTATAGGACATGTGTGCAAGCCAGCAGGCTACAAGCCTATAGCCAAGCTTACTACTCCGACTTTCCATGGCTGCCTCTGCCAGATGACGTTGCCGAGCTTGCGATCACCTCGCTAGTCGCTTCCCCTAGAGACGCGGTTCCAGCCGTTCCGTCTGAGGCGGTATGGTGGGTTCTGGCTGGTGGAAGTTCCGGCCGTCCCTCGGTCTTCAAGACAAGGCCGTCGTATGTCCTCCTCGGCAGCTTCCCCAAGTGCGGCACCACCAGGCCCTCGTCTTCGCCACGCGCAACCGGGCTGACCTCCATGACCTCCACCACCCGTTCCGCCGTTGCAACCCCCCACGGGTTCGGACATGGAGCTGGGTTTGGGCGGTCACTGGAAGACGGTAGAGCAGGCGACGCGGTGTTGGCGGTGCTCCACCGCGCTTTCTCGCGAATACCTGCCCTCTCTCCCTGCCCGGCGCATCACGGCGGAGGAGACCGGCTGCCGGATCGTGTGCATCTGCCGGGACCAAAGGACGCATTCATTTCCTCGTGGTTCTTCACCAAGAAGGAGGCGGCCCACGGCTGCTCGAGCACAAGCCGGCGAGGACACGGACAAAGTAGCAGACGGCACCACTGCGGTACACATTCGAGGAGGCGTTCGAGCTGTTCTGCGACAGCAAATGTGTCAACGGCCCGCAGTGGCGCCACGTGCTGGGTTTTGGAGGAGGCATGAGGCGGCCGGAGAAGGTGCTCTTCATCCGGTACGGGAGTGCTCCGGGACCCCGCGAGAAAAGTGAAGAAGTTGGCGGAGTTCATGCGGCGTGCCTTCCCCGCGAGGAGGAGGCCGACGGGTGGTGCAGGCCATCGTGAAGCCTGCTATTGCTAATGCTAATGAATTGGGAATCAGCTTCAGTCAGACAAATCAGTGTTTTTTGTGAGGATAGACAAATCAGTGTTGGCGGCGATGGCATCAATCAATGAAACTCAAACTGCAGGAAAACAATTGTCGGCCATCAAAAGTCAACTACTCCGATCCAAATTACAAGAAAATACTGTCCTGTAATATTTTCACTACTACTAGTTCAGTACTGATACTTATCACGAATAGACACAGGTGCAACCTACTACACTACATCACAGATGCTAATCTCGCTTGAAACCTTCAGGGTGGACGCGGCCGGGATAAGCGAGGATCGGCGGGGCGGGGCAGTGCATCTCCTCTTAGCTTCTCCCAGCTCCGTGTAAGCGATGTTCTTGCCGGCAGCATTAGTCGTCGCGAGCGGACGAGCGCGGGTCGGTGCGGCGGCGGCGGCGGGCAGAGCGTTTCTTTCCAACCGCTTCCTTGGTAGCGTTTGCCAACTTGACGGCAGCAGGGTCGTTTGAGATGGAAGAGATCAGCGCAGATCGGCATGCTGACGGAGAGCATATGACTTTCGAGAATTCTCACGCTCGCTGCGCCGGAAACCTTCATGGTGGACGAGGTCAGGGTCCTCATCTTCCGCGGGACGACAAGGGGCCTCTTCGGAGCTTCTCCCAGGTCCAAATACTCGACCTTCTTGCCGGCAGCATTGGTTGTGGCGATTCTGGCGAACGGATGAGCGCGGGTCGGTGCGGCGGCGGCGGATTCCGAGCAGAGCGTTTGTTTGCCCCTTCCTTCGTAGCG
>JAHHZJ010003567.1:0-29137 GCA_021437245.1 Aegilops speltoides
CGTCGACAAACCCTAAATGATGAAAGCTTAGGCTTTTAGGGTGCCTCGGTGTCGACAAACCCTAAATTATGAGACCATGATCTTGTTCCTTGACAATAACCAACTTTTGACCAAACTTTTTCCTATTTAAGCGAAACATGGCCCTAGCGATGAGGCCGGTGGTTGGCGGCAAAAATTCAGGAGCTGTCCTAGGAGATGGAGGAACAACCTCACGCTATGAGGGCTTGCGGAAGACATCGATCCTGATTACACAACTCCTAGTGGCGTCGGGGATGACACCACCGATGGTGCCGCCGAGGATGCCACCACGATGATGGCGGCGCACACACAGATGGCAGCCAATCGAAGAAGCAAAGGAAGGACCGGCGTCGAATCGCTCCGCACCGTCAAGGAGAATTCACTCAAGTGGACTCGGCGGGAATCCATGAGCCCAAACATATAGTCAAGAATTTTCGGTTCAGCTCGGGTGCATTCTCCGAACACCGTCTCGATTAACACCGATAACCTTAGGAATAAGGACCACGGGAATTTGCGCAACCTCCTCTTCACGAAGCTGCACGAGCGATACAAGTTCCCCACGAATTTGAAAACACCGCCTCTCGGGAATAAAGTGAACAGTGCTGCCCTCACGAAGATGAGCACGCCCCTGTCTACTTGGAGAAGCACGGTGAAGAGAATGATTGATAAAGGTGATAGTTATGAGAAGATCAAAGCGAAATATCCTTTGATGGCGAAGATGAGTACAAGGAGTTCAAGATCAAGTGCTCGAGCAGCGCAACCTCGAATCAAGTCGATGGGGAAAGAAATGAAGGAGTTGAACTTAGGGAACACAAACTCGGTCGGCGGTTCTGAGTGGCGGAGCCTATATGGGACAAGGAGGGCCGCGGGCGTGCCGAGCAAGGCCTACCGCCCGCTTTGAGAAATACTGCGGTAACAAGCAGACCAGGAACTATGTCGGGGCCGGTACAAGGAGGACCCGATAACAAAGGAGCTTACCACGGATCCGAAGACCAGGCGCAGAGCTTGTTACGGCAAGGAATACACCCAGCGTAATTAGCTCCATATGGTTGCACTCTAATTAATCCCCAATATTTCTAAATGGTTCATGTTCCTTCGCGAGAAGCTGAAAGCGATGGCGAGGTCATCTCAGAGCTCCTTTCAACACCCTTTAAATAGGGCGTTGAACATAATGAAAAACAAGAATAAGCTCACTAAGCCGGCGTCGGCTGGTCGTGTGGCGGCAAAACTTGTCCACAAAATGGGGTCATACTATACGCTGGTGTGCGGAAGGAGAAAAAGGCCAGCTCGGAAAGCGGGCCAGCGAGGTTGAAGGACTCAAGGCACAAGTGGCACGGATTCGGAGCTTGTCCAAGAGCAAGTGGAACAACAGCTGGGAGCGAAGCTCAACGCCATGGTGCCTCGTTGATTCATGGGATAGCGGCGTCGATTGCGGGCGGCAGCGAGGGCCTCCCGGTTCCCGGCTTCACGGCTAACCTTCGCCTGGTAGCGCGGCGGCGCCATTGGTGTCTCGGCGGCGCCATTGGTGTCTCTAGCGGTGGCGCCATTGGTGTCTTCGGCGGGCGGTATTTCGTGTCTCGGCGCCGGCACGGCATTGGAGCTTAATGCACCGGTGTCGCTGGCGGCGCCTGCCGACAGCGCCCCTCCATCGATTACCGCCCGCCGTTGGCGGTGCCTCGACATTAGCCAAGCTCGACGGCATCACGGTAACTAAGGCTCTCGGCCGATGACTTCATCTCCTTGCCTTTGGTGGGCATCCCTAACATACTGTACATGTTTCGCGAGGCACCGCCGGCGTTCCTTGCACTCTTACGCGCCGTGGGCGCCGAGCTGGTCGATGTCGCCAAGGGCAAAATCGTTCAACCGGGCAACCGCATGTTCCACGGTAATCCGATGCCACCCACAATATATAGGGTTGAAGTGGTTCGGGTGCTGCCAGGCTGCGATGAGCTGTTACCTCCGGTTCGACCCACTGGGGCCGCGAAGATGAGATGACCCTCGGCGCTGCGTAAGCTGGCGCTGCTTTGGCGAAGAGCAGATTCGTTTGAGGCGGGGACACCACCCCTGAGACAAGACCGCCCGATCGTGCGGCGCCAAGCCATGGCAAAACGCCGCAATGCTACCGGACCGCCGAGACATCCCTATGCCGGACATCCCTATGTACGGGATCCGGACAGCCCTATGCACGAGATCCGAGCAGCGGCGGCGAAGCAGCGATGGTACATTTACCAAAGTCGATAAGTACTTTGCCAAACATGGGTAAGCTGGCGAGTTACGTGGGCCTCTTTCTCAAGAACCCAACCAAGGCGACCGCAATCTGGCTGATGCGTCGAGAGAAATCAATTGCGATGACAGTTCTCGGGAGACACCTCCAGCTCCGCCTTCACGAGCCTCGGATAGCTGAGGTGCGAAATATTATCAGCCCCAACATGCTCAAGAAGGCGGTGCGTGAGCAGAACTTCGGTCCCATTACGGTAGATCAAGAAGAAGGGACGAAGCGAAAGACTAACAAAGGCGCGGTGCGAGCCAGCCGGCACCGAAATGCGATCCGTGCTTAGGACAGGCAACCTTCACCTAAGGATATCTCGAGGAGGGTGCATGTGGCGGGTAGAGGCGATGCTACCGCCAAATATGCTGAATCTGCAACGGTGCTATCACGAGTCTGCGACAGTGTTCTTTCTTTGGAAGCGGCGTCTCGAGAGAAGGATGTGGCATACCGGTTTTCGTGGCCAAGGTGCGGAGGGCAAGGGCTTTGTGGATGGCGACATCGAGTGCGATCGTCCTGCGGTTTGATGACATCTTTGCTATGTTTAACCTTCATCCGCTGCACTACACCTTCGTTCGGCTGTTTTCGCTGAGTATGGAGATGCGGATCATTAGAGACAAGACCCCGGACATCGTGATAGTCGACCCCTTCTACATGCGTGCCAAGCACTTGAGCAGCGTTGGGGACCACCAAGTTGCGAGTTCACACCTCGAAGGCGTCATTCTGGCAAACCCAGATAAGGATAACTTCCTTGTGGCTTACTTTCCCAAGTAAGTCATCCCTTAACCGCCCTGTAACATATGATTTCTTAGATTTCGAGCGTTCTTTTTTTAACATTTCGTGTTCTGTGCAGTGACACACATTGCACACTCATCCTCTTAAGCCCGAAATATTCCATGGCCACGTATTTCGACCTGAACCATTACTCCAGGAAAGACTACACAAATGCCAAGAAAGTTCTTGATGATGTTCTCCCCGGCTACGCCAGATCTGGAGGCACCTTCACCAAGATTGTTAAATAAATCTGGCAAGCACATGTTCTCACTGTCTGAAGTTGTGCTTTCGTCAGCGATCGCCTAGCGGTCGGAAGGATCGTACTCGCCCTCCATCACATGTGGGCGTCGTAAGGACCATCATCAACCGCTGCAGATAATCTCAAAGATTGGCCCGCAAACTTGTCGGCAATCCAGGACGCGGACCTCAGACAAGAATTCTTTTGCATCCAGTCGGACTTTGCGGACATCATCCATCAAGATGTCCTTCATACGTCGGGGCAGTTCTTCCTCAGATATCAACCGTCCAACAATGAGATAGATGGAATGCTACAAATGCAGGGTGACAATGACCGCGATTTCATGACCATCGCGACGGACGGCGGCTTCATCACGCTCTGTCCGATGAGTCGAGTCGAAAGTAGTGATGTGTAGTTACGAAACATTGATTGGCTCATGTTGTAATTAAACTTTAATGAATTCGTATGTCTCTTTGGTTTGGACGATCGTTCAACTTAGATGTGTCGATGCTATTTATTAGTAGGACCATGAATCGTGCTATTAATGTCTTGCTTTTCTCTTCGATCCTTTTGTTGCATACTTTCATATTGTTTATGTCTTATGCATTGTTGGGCTTGTGCATAGAGATTCCGTCGTATGTCATGTACAAGGGTAAGGTTCGAGTCTCGATGGTGGGAGGAGTGTCGGAGACAGGTTCACTGTTTCAGCGATACAGATTACAAAGGTACACCACTAGGGTGGAGGCGAATCTAGATCGCCCGCTATCTAGCGGAGAGAGGAGGAGCATTGGAGGAACGGATGAAGACCGGTTTGATCGCGATGATACTCATCGTGATGACCACAACTCTCTTCTATGTGATGGTAGTTTAGATGGTCGATATCGACTTGTAATGTGAAGACAAACTAGCTACTCGCATGATCTCGAGACTTGTAATGTTCTATCTTTGTTCAGTCTTTTGAATTGAGAGACTAATATGATGATTTGTATTAGGAGACTAATCTTCTATTGTATTCGATGAATCTGCTTTGTTCTTTGTGTGGTGTTGTCTAAATTCTGTCCAATAATATATTTTTTAACCTATGAAAATATCAGAAAAGAAAATAAATAATCCCTAATATTCATACTAGTGGCGCACCATGCAAGACACTAATGGCGCACTGTGATAATCACACTAATGGCGCATCGCCCAGCAGTGCGCCATTAGTATGCTCAAAGCACATGGGTACATATGGCTCCTGGAAAGAATTCTAATGGCGCACTGTGGGCAATACTAATGGCGCACTACGTGGTGCGCCATTAGAACACCAGATACTAATGGCGCACCAGTGTTGCGCCATTAGAATTTAATTCTAATAGCGTGATGCTAGTGGCGCACCAGTAGTGCGCCATTAGAAGGCTAAACTGGTGCGCCACTAGCATGCCTTTTCCTAGTAGTGGTGAAGCCAATGAAAACAGAATCGACCCCTTCTACAACCTCGCAGGCCTCATCACACACATCGCCATCCAAGGTGCAAATTTGGATCACTCTGGTGATGATGCTGACTCTGATGATGCACCGGCTCCTCCTCCTAAGCCGCAGAAGCACAAGAAATCCAAGGCTTCAAAACCGACTGCTGCACCAAAAGCCATTGGCAACTACCCCTCATGCTCCAAGTAACAATTTTGAAGATCTCTCTTGCATCTCCAAGAAGAAAGAGAAGACACAGAAAAATGTTCAAAGTTCTGGTCAAGCCCTGGCACCTGCTGCCGTTCTGAGGAACGAAACCGGAGCCATTGATCTGCCATCAGATGATGAGTGTGGAGATGATGTTCTTGAGCAGCTGATAAAGAGCAAGCAAGAGGCGGAGATCTTCAATGATCTTCCCCTCTTTGATGTAAACATTCTGGATAACTTCATTGATGAGTGGTTTGACAACCCCAACCTTAGCTTTGATGATCTTCAGCTCCCAATTGGCATCAATGTCTCTTTCCAAGGCGCCATTGCTCCTGAGCTGGCACTAGCTTAGCGAATTGTTGAACTGAAGAACAAAATTGATATTTAGAAAGAACAGTTCAAGAAGCAGGTGGTGTAAGTGCATCTAGTGCCACCCCTAGTTGGTTTTGGAGTATTGACGACAAATTTGGTTGAGGGACTAATGAGTTTGTGAGAATTGCAGGATAACGCAGGTAGTGTCCCTTATTGATTCGGTTTACCTACCGGAGATGACCCCTAAAAATGCATGAAGACATTGACGACAATGGTGGTATGTGAAGATATTCATATTGAAGACTATGACATGAGAAGACATTGAGTGAAGACTATGGAGCGCGAAGACAGTGTCGTTTCCTTGTTTCTTTTTCTTCTTTGTTGAGTCATAGGAACCACCGTACTGTTAAGTGGGGTCCAAGTGAACAAAGTCAGAATGAGAGAAAATCTATGTCTTCGAGCGAAGACAATGATAGAAAATCTTATCCAAAGCTGGACGAGTCAGCTTTGCTTGTAGCCCAAGTATAGTTGCCGTTTGTGTTTGAAATCTGACCGTTGGAACACGTGTCAGTTCCTTAGTGACCCAGGGTCATTTCGGACATATCAGGTCGGGTTGCCTAGTGGCTATAAATAGTCCACCTACACCATAAATTGGTGGCTGCTCAGAGTTAGTGCACGGCTTTTGTCGTTTGAGAGCAACCCACCTCGATGTCTTTGAGAGAGAGAAATCCTTGCGAGGATAAAGCCCAAACACCCAGAGCCAAAGTGTGTTAGGCATCTTGAAGTCTTTACATGCATGTGACACGAAGACTTATTACACTTGAGGGCTGTGAATCCTCCGGCCGGTTAGGTGTCGCGTTACGAGCATCCAAGAGTCATTGTGGATCGCGGTGAGCGAAGTCTGTGAAGGTTGAAGTCTACCTTGAAGACTTACAGTTGATTAGGCGAGGCTGTGTGTCCTTAGCTCAAGGGGAATAAGGTGAAGACACGGTCTTCTGAGTTGAATCTCAGCCGCCCTAACCAGACGTACAGTTGCCACAGCAACTGGAACTGGTCCAACAAATCCTGTGTCTTCAAAAAGTGACTGGTTCTATCCTCGCTCTCCCTTTTCTTAGAGTTTGTCTTCGTGAAGTCATTGCCTATTTGTCATACCTGTTTGACTTCATTGCTTGACTACGATCGTTGGTTGGCTTCATACTATCTTCTATCCTGATCCTTACTACTAAGCTGCTATTAGTCTTTGAACTTTCACATTATTGTATACTTGACTATGGTTTGCTTGTTGTAGTTTATCTTCCGCTGCATATCAATTAGGTCATTTCTATTGTTTGTCTTTGAAACTTCCATGTTTTGAAGACGTTCACAAAAATCGCCTATTCACCCCCTCTAGTCGATAACCAGCACTTTCAATTGGTATCGAGCAAGGTACTCCTTGTTACGTGTGATTGATTTAACCACGGAGTTTTAGCTATATCATTGCAGGATTGAGGAGCGTATCTTGCCCCACCTTTGGCGGTCATGAGTATCCTTGGTGGAAGGCCATGATGAAGAAGCGACTCATGGCTTTGGACAACGAAGCGTGGACCGTCTGAGATTAGTCTTACCGCTCTATGCAAGATGGCGGAGGCTGATGACATTCAAGTACACTCTCTTGAACCTCACGGCGAAGGATGTCATCTGCTCCATGCATCTGAAATCAGTTCGAGGCGTCATGCACCTCAATCACCTTGAAGCTAATCTGGACCGGCTTTACGAGGTCTATGAAGGTCATCGTACTCGTCATGATCCTTGGTTTGAGGATTACAAGGAGTCTCTAAAGAGATGACCTTTGCACCTGAATCGTCGTCATCTTCACCATGCCTCATGGCGGGGGTGCTAAAATGGCTGAATGCTACCTTTCTGAATCTAGTGATGATGAATCAGGTGATGAATGTGGCCCCAGCTATGTCAAACTTGCTTCCCTTGCCACTAAAGTACAAAGAGCCTTGGAAAAGGTTCAATACATGCTTAGTAAGAGCGATGATATGTTGGGTGAAGAAATGGATCAGTCAAAAGCATTGGCTGAGAGTCTTCAGAGACTTCATTCCAAGTTTGACGCCCTTCAAGATCAACATAATAATCTCTTATCTAATCACGAGAAGCTTTCTTGAATGTCTTCAAAAGCAAGATCTTGAAAAGCTAAGAGGGATTATGGAGATCTTGAAGGCGTGATTCATTACTTGCTCAACAAATCAGTGTTACAGGATGGATTTGAACCACCATGTCTAAAATGCCTTGGCGCGATAACACTACCTCATTCTTTGGATGTTCCATACGCTCTGTTGCATTGTCTTCAACTCTGATGTGGTAACTAACCCCTCTGCGGAGGATACCACTACTATTGCGATGAATATGCTAGGTTGAAGACATTGCTTGAAACAGGGATGTATAAAAGTGCGAAAGGACATCGGACACTGCGATGTCCTCAAAAGCGGATTACGAACGAAACCCTAGGAAAGAGGGTGTTGGGTTCGAGAGGAAAATGAATGTTGATGGTTCCTCTTTGGAAGCGGAGTAGTATCCCAAAACCACATGGGTTCTTTGGAATGGGACCTTGATGGATCCATCCACCTTATCTGGCTTTACTGTGCTAATCCTATTATCATTGATGAATCCTTGATGCAAACTATAAGCTGTTAAAGAATCAGAATGGTGAAGTGTTTGCCAGGTATATTGGTACTAACTGCAGGAATAGACCACCTATGAAGAAGATCTGGGTTCCCAAAAGCTGTCTTGAGAATCTTCGAGTGAATGTGATCATGACACCACCTGGGAAGAAGACAAACCCCAGACCTAAGGCTTCATATGGCCCAAAGGCTTCATACAGATACATGACTCACCTGAGTCACCCTCACGCCAATGTTTTGCAGGGAAACCGTACTCAAACTTATGAATATGAGCGTGTGTCTTCAAACCTCTATGTTCATAGAACTAAGAACTTTTCTGCTTATTCATATGAGTATCATTCATCTCCTGCAAGGCTATTTGCTAGGGCTCCAAAGCGAAGTTCTCGAGATCTGCACTTAGACTCATTGCTTCTAAGCCACCCCTGAAGATGTGGGTGGTTAAGAAGAATTAACTTTCTTTTGCAGGAAAGGGTCTCCAGCCGAAAATCAAAGGCGTATGATGCTATTTCTGGGGACCTAAAACATCTTGTAGGGCGCAAGATCAAATGCCCAAATGGTCTCACTATGTATTTTGTTCCTGAATTGTTTGCCATTCATCCTATTAGTCCTAATCTTGATCTGAGCTTCAATAATCCTCTTGCCCGTCAATTTTTTATGCTTCACAATACTCTTGGTGAAGCCTATCCCCCTAACTGTACTATAGGGTATGACACCTCATGCTTCAGAATGGATTATGGACAGCGGATGCACTAATCATATGACTGGTGATCGAAGTCTTCTCATGGACTCAACCTTCGTCCATCGGACAAGAGTCACATCACATTTCTTGACCTTTGGTAAAAGCAAGGTATTGGGTCTAGGTAGAGTTGCAATCTCAAAGCATCAACACATGGATAAAGTGATGCTTGTTGAATCCTTGGTTTCAACAATGTACATCTCGATGCTTTGTGACTTGAAAATGATTGTGCTATTCAGAAAATATCGTTGCCTTGTACTAATGAAATCTGACAAGTCTCTAGTCTTTGAAGGGTATCGGAAAGATGATCTATACATGGTAGATTTCTCAGCAGGTCCACAACTTGCTGTATGTCTTCTTGCAAAAGCTTCAGAATGCTGGCTCTGGCATTGGAGGCTGGGGCATGCTGGCATGAGGAACTTGCACACTCTCGCCAAGAAGAAGCATGTCATAGGCATCGAGGGTGTCAAGTTCAAGAAGGATCATTTGTGTGGTGCCTGCAAAGCTGGAAAGATGACTAGGGCAAGGCACCCCTCGAAGACAATCATGACGACATCTCAACCCTTCGAGCTGTTGCACATGGACTTATTTGGACCTACTCACTACTCTACCCTCACAACAACTTCCTGTCTCTATGGCTTCGTCATTGTTGATGACTACTCAAGATATACATGGGTGCGTATAATTCTCTACAAGACTAAAGTGCAAGATGTCTTCAGACACTTCGCCAATCGAGCCATGAACAATTATGGCGTCAAGATCAAGAATATCAGAAGTGACAACGGCACTGAGTTCAAGAACACCGGACTTGATCTTTATCTGGATACAATGGGAATCACTCACGAGTTCTCTGCTCCATACACACCTCAGCAAAATGGCATCGTAGAGCGCAAGAACAAAACCCTCATTGAGATGGCTCGAACAATGCTCGACGAGTACAAGACACCAATAAAGTTCTGGCCTGAAGCTATTGATACAGCATGTCACGTCATCAACCGTGTTTACATCCATAAGCTTCTGAACAAAACATCCTATGAGCTCCTTACTGGCAAGAAGCCAAATGTCAGCTACTTCAGAGTATTTGGAGCTAGGTGCTGGATCAAGGATCCCCATCACAAGTCAAAATTTGCACGTAAAGCTCACGAAGGCTTCATGCTCGGTTACGGAAAGGACTCGCACTCTTACAAAGTCTTCAAGCTCTATCTCTACAAAATCGTCAAAACTGTGGACGTGCGATTTGATGAAACCAATGGTTCACAAAGAGAGCTCCTACAAAGTACACTAGATGAAGCTCCGCCAAGCGAATCTATCAAGCTGATGGGAATTGGTGAAATCATGCCTTCTGAAGCACAGCCTGAAGAGGAACTTATCATTTCTGCACCTAACAAACCTAAAGACAATGCTCAGACTGAAGACAATCCTCCCAATGATGACAATGATCAGCAAGAGCAAGGTCTTCGTCCAGTTCATCCTCGAGTTGCAAATGAAGTACAATTTGAGAAGATAATTGATAGCATCAATGCACCTGGTCCACTTACTTGCTCAAGAGCAACACAGTTAGCAAATTTCTGTGGGCACTTTTCTTTTGTGTCAATATCAGAACCCAAGAAAGTTGCTGAAGAATTTATGGAACCTGAATGGATACAAGCTATGCAAGAAGAACTTCAACAGCTCAAGCTGAACAATGTTTGGGAACTTGTCAAGCGTTCTGACCCTCGCAAGCATAACATTATTGGCACAAAATGGACATATCGAAACAAGCAAGATGAGCATGGTCAAGTAAATCGAGAAACAAAGCACGTCTTGTGGCTCAAGGATATACTCAAGTTGAAGGAATTGACTTGATGAAACATTTGCTCCTGTGGCTAGGCTTGAAGCTATTAGCATCTTGCTAGCCTATGCTAACCACCACAACATCTTGCTATATCAAATGGATGTGAAGAGTGCATTTCTCAACGGCAAGATTGAAGAAGAAGTGTACGTCGCTCAACCACCTGGCTTTGAAGATCCAAAATATCCTGATATGGTGTACAAGCTAAACAAAGCACTGTATGGCCTCAAGAAAGCTCCTCGCGCTTGGTATGATACGATCAAGGACTTCCTGAAGAGCAAAGGCTTCAAACCTGGATCCCTCGATCCCACACTCTTGACGAAGACATATGATGGTGAACTGTTTGTGTGCCGAATATATGTGGATGACATTATCTTCGGCTGCACCAACCAGAAGTATAGTGATGAGTTTGGATACATGATGCAATAGCAATATCAGATGTCCATGATGGGTGATCTGAAGTTCTTCCTTGGTCTTCAAATTTGTCAGCAAAGGAATGGCATCTTCATATCTCAAGATAAATACCTCAAATATTGTCTAAAGAAGTTTGGAATGGAAGATTACAAAGGTTACACGACGCCAATGCCACCCAAACACCATCTGGGTCCCGACGACAATGGTAAAGAGTTCGATCAAAAGGTATACTGCTCCATGATTGGTTCCTTACTTTACCTATGTGCATCTAGGCCAGATATTATGCTTAGTGTTTGCATGTCTGCTCCATTCCAAGCGGCACCAAAGGAATCATATCACTTAGCTGTGAAGCAAATTCTTCGATATTTGGCTTACACCCCAACACTCGGATTATGGTATCCAAAGGGCTCAAAATTTGATCTGGTTGGATTCTCGGATGCTAATTATGCTGGTGACAAGGTGGATCGCAAGTCTACATCAGGCACATGTCACTTTCTGGGACGATCACTTGTATGTTGGTCTTCAAAAAGCGAGCGTGTATCACTCTCAAGCTGCTGAATCTGAATACATTCTTGCTGGATCGTCTTGCGCTCAGCTTCTATGGATGAAGCAAACTCTCAAGGACTATGGCATCAATCTGAAACAAGTACCTCTCTTCTGCGACAACGAAAGCGCCATCAAGATTGCCAATAATCCAGTCCAGCACTCGAAGACAAAGCACATTGAAATTCGTCATCACTTTCTCAGAGATCATGTCATGAAGAAAGATATTGACATCATTCACCTCAACAACGAAGAGCAATGCGAGATATCTTCACAAAGCCTTTGCATGAGAAAAGGTTTTGCAAGTTCTGATGTGAGCTAAATATCTTGGAATCCTCAAATGTCCTGTGATCAGGCACACATCCTAACACTTATGCATGTTGATGACTTAGATGTGCAACACACGAAGTAAATTATATCTTCAATCAATGAAGACTTACATTCCGAGTGTGAATACATTAACATGGAATTTGACTTCAGAGCACCACGATAATTGTCTTGGCGTATGCAGGTCTAATACTTCCTATCTGATTGGGTAGCCACCACCAAATTTCTCTGTTTGAAGTGTTTCACTCATGGCGTTATTTTTGCAATGTCTTCGCATTTGATTTGTCTTCAATTTCAACTTATCTTCATGATATTCTTCACTATGTTAGTTTGATTGCTTTCTGACATGTATACTAGTGTTCTGTCCTCTACAACATTCACTTATAGCTATGTCTTCCTAGTTGAATCTTTTGAACTAAGTGAATGTGATCGGACCCTAATCTCTCTATGCTTTCTATCTCAAACTCTATCTGTCCAATTCATATGCATTCTATTGAAACTGTCGAATGTCTTCTCTGCGTCCTTGTCAGCAGAAGACACAGAGACAAACATTAAGTCAGTTTTAAATGATTCATCCTTCTTGTTTGAAATCCGGAGAAGCCGGAACAACCATCCGACAAACCTGGCGGGCGTGCGAACGTGGGACAACTCTGAGTATGTTGCATGCTTGCCATGTACACCTCAGATGTGAACCGCCAGGGGCACTTGCCTAATTGCGCTGTGCCACACACTTCCTTATAAATACATATCCCCTGCGGTAAAGAAAACCTTCTTCCACCTATCCACCTCGTCAAAACCCTAGCGCCAGCACTAGCTCTCGATGATGCCGGCGACGAAGCGCTTAGCTGCCGCGACTTCTCCGACGCCGTCCTCAGGCCGGCCGCGAACATCGTCCTCTCCGCCGCCGCCGTAGGTGTCATCCGTCGCCAAGTTAGGGCACGGTGGATTGAATTGCTCGGTCTCCTATTCATCCCATCTAGCAGTTCTTCGTGTGGTAAATACAACTCTATTTTTACCATCTTTTTTATCCTCAAAGATTCATCCTATTTACCAAAATTGGTTTCTGCCTATACAATGTTAGATCTATTCTGTCCGCATCTCATACTGCCTAGTATATTCACTTAAGCTTCATATCTAGTTAGATTCCTCACTTCTACTTATTCACGAATTCGTACAAATCTGGAACCAACTCTCAACATATAAGTGAATGTCTTCGCATCATGAGGTCAATGTCTTCAAACTGATTTATCTTCAAAATCTGCTGAGAATGCATATGACCTCTTCCCTTCCTCGCATCTCTAATGCTGTCACAGGTACATGTCCGTGGGAGAATCCCTTAGTTCTCATAGTGCGCATTAGTTTGCAGAATTCTTACAACATCACATTAACTCTCCGAAGCAGTTCTGTTTGTCCGACAAGCGAAAGCCTTTGAAGCCTTTGAGCGTGTTGAAGCCATTCAGTTTGAAGTTCATGGCTGCGAGCAATCGATGAGGAAGGGTGGCAGACAGCGTCGTGGGGGAACATCAAGAGATTTGCCTGATGACCTCGCAGAGCTTTACAAGACAGATCCTGAAGAGGATTATAATCAGCGCAAGACACGAATCCAATGGATTCGACAATATTGGGCTGAACAATGGTTCAAATACAAGTTCGTGACCCAGGAATACACTAAGAAGAATGCTATCAAAAGTCCTTGGGGTGATATTCTCTATCGAGGCCTTCCACCCAAGAACAGAGCTGAAGCTATTACACAGGGTTTCTATCCTTGTATGGTCCGTGGACCTCAGCCTGAAAATGCCGACCCATCGTTGAACTGAAGCACAAGATCGACTATGAGAAAGCTCAGTTCAAGAAGCATGTGGCAAAGCTCAGCGCGCAAATGTCAAAAACATCAAGATCATGCTGCATGAGCTCAAAGAAGCCTTTCTCAAGAAGCGCGAAGAAGCTAAAGGCTCTAATGAGCGTATGAAGAGTCTGGCTGACAAGTGTACTAGCCTAGAATGAAGCTGAGAAGCGCAAGGCTCTTGGTCGTCTTGGCATTGACCCCAGAATGGCTGCAAAGAAGAAGAAGCCATCAACTGACCAATCCGCACCTTCAAGGCAGGAGGAGCCTCGCATAGTCTTCCCAAGCAGCATTACTGGCTCGAAGCCAAAGGTCAGGTCAACCGCTTTAGAACTGAAGAAGACGAGGACTGCCGAGGCTGAAGCCAGAAAAAGGAAAAATTCTGAAGCCTCTGATGTTGCTCCCTCCAAGAAGAAGCGCAAAACAAAGAAGAATCGGGCTGCTCCCACAGAGCCCTTAGTTGTTGAACCTATCTCAATGGTTAGCATACGCATCTGAACACGAAGAACAACGGATGATAGTTCATGAGCACTGCTTCCACGAGAGGCTCATCAAGCTGAAGATATTCAGCAGTTGATCCCACATTCTTGAACACATTGGTCACAATGACAATGTTGAAGATGATGAAGTTCTTCCTCAGATCGAACACAACTTGGTATCATCGCCTGTTCTCGCGAACAGCGAACTCATCAACATTGGTCGTCCTCTGACGCCAATTGCTCAGGATGCATCATGGGCTGATCACCCACAACAAGACTCCCCAAGTACTCCCCAACAACAACAACAAGTCACAACACCTATGCAAGAAGAACAAGATGACTTTGAGGCCCAGCCAACTCCATCTCCAAAGGCGTCGCCAGCATTACGCAGGCTTCGCAAAGGACCAAGGCCTCAAGTCCCTCTTTTGAGCGTTCCAGAAGGAGAAGTGCACCACCAATCTGTTGCACGTCAAGTGTTTCCATAAGCCACTCCGACTGTGAATGTCTCCGTGTCTGAAGCCAAAGCTGCTGAAGACAATCCGGCTACATCAGCCGATGACAACCAAGAAGAAGAACGTGTCCCCACTCCCCCATTACTGAAGAAGATGTTCCTGAAGTGAACGTGTCAGTCTCCGACCCTCCATCTCATCAAGTGGAGGTTGAAAATCTTGAGGCTGCCACCACCAACACAAATGAAGCCAATGACGTAGTCATGGCTGGAAGCAAATGGAACTGCACCAACCAATGTGCGAAGCCAATGATGCAAGCTGCTCTGAAGCATCTATTGTGCAGCCTGACGCCTCTGTTGTTGCCACTGCTCCTGTTTTACCACCAAGGCCACATACAATTGAGCATGCATACAACCATGGTCAACTAATCACTGTCAAATGGCCCGTTCTGGTCCCTCCGCTTAATGCCTCTTGTCCTCAGTTTGATTATCATGTTGAGCATAGGCCTCTGGTCCAGAAACCTAAGCCAAGACTGCCAAGGTTCCCAGGCACTGCCACCTCTCTAGGGTCCTTCAATGCAAATGGCTTCAAAGCCCACAACACCTTCTTTGACAGAGCAAAGAACCCCTACTCAAGGCCAAGAATACCATCGATCGTTTACGGAGCTATCGGCGTGAAGCTATTACTCCTGCGTTACTGTATGATCAAGGGCACATTTTCCCTCATATGTGCATCGACCTTTGAAGCCATTCTTTGGACTGCCATGCTTAGAAGAAGCACTTGGCTGCTTTCGTGATGCAGGTGCTGCTTCGACTTTGTGACGGACAAAGAACATTGGAATGAGGAACTTTGCTTCAATTCTATGCTACCCTCCACATTAGCGGCTACTACTGAGGATACAAAGACATGGGTTCTCGAGTGGATGACGGAAATGTTCATCATGAAGCCAAAGCTCTTGACATCATTGAGCTTCTGAGGCCTACCCACTCCGGAGAGCTGTTGAACACGATTGTCAACTCCACGCAATGCTTTGGAGAGCATCTTCCATAAGCGAGCCCAACATGAGGCGGATGTTGAGCATGATGAAGCCTCTGCCACTGCGCTGAATACCCAAAGGAGTTCTTTGTTGATGACCTTGAGTATCTGCCTCGCACAATATATCACATCATCAGGCGAACTCTATGGCCTATCAAAGGGCATTCATCAGCTGCAAAACTTGAAGGAGCCATGAAGACATTGGTCTTTTACATCCTCAATGGCTTTAGCTTGAATACACAAGAATTCTTCATCCGGTAACTGGCTGCGTCTGGATCTGACCTTTTTGGCCTGAAATTATATGCTCCATGGGTCATGCGCCTCATCAAGCTACACTCTGCTATCAACTATCAGCCCTCTGCTCGCAATCATCTGATCTTTCTACTAGAGGTTGATATGTCAGTTGAAGCCATATATCCTGAGCCTGCCAAGAAGCCTCTTTGTCTTCAAAATGTTGATCACCAAAGCTTCACTCAACCCATGGAAGAGTCAAGCGATAACTCGTGTCTATCAATGGCTAGGAACACTAAATGCGCCTCACCGTGCATAAGCCCAGCGCTCTTGAGAGCACAATTGCTCAAAGGCCTAAGAAAGCGCTCTCGCGTCCTAAATGACGAGAACTTCTTGTGGCCTTGCATCGAAACAAGACAAGCATCACTTACGGCTCAAGCGGCGGATGCAAAGCCTCTTAGTGGGCGTCAATCGCGTTGAAATCTTGCCACCAAGAATGCTTTTGTCACTCACGAGACCGATCGGCGATCATGGAAGAGTTTGGCGCTGCTTAGTCTTTGAAGTAGATCTTCAAGGCGATGGCTTCCTTTGAGAGATTCAAGTTCGACTCCACTCCTCCACGGAATCTTGTCCTCGTCGAACTCCATCCCTTGAAGACTCCATTGTTCTTCCTCATGACAGCTGTGAATGCTAAAGTGATCGATGATGAAGGCGATGCTACTTCACGCCCCTATACTTGCGCATCAACACTGCACCAAGTTAATGCTGCGCCAAACAACAACGACAACCCTGCTGCTTCACCTACTCCTCATGGGAACGAGTAGATGCTCTATGTCTTCAAACCTTTTTGGTCCATACTGACAAAAGGGGGAGAAGCATATGAGTTTGATAGTCTTCAAGTGGGTTCATATGGGCGGTTGCTTTATATTTTCCCTAGTGTTTACAACTCTCGCTTTTGATACATTTGGTTCTTTGAGTTGTAACACTTAAACTCGTTGGTCGTCTGCTAATTATTTGCTTTACTGTGATGCGATGATAACTTCCGCACTTAGATCATTCTGCAGACGTCCATTTATCATTATGCATGTCATTCTCTTAGCTATATCATTTCATGCATGGTGAATTATCTTCATAAGTTGAAGAGGATCTCCACAAGAACAACCTGCCATTTGCATTTGCATTCCAAAAGCAAATTACTTATATGCACATCTTCAGGGGGAGCCTTTGCTACTTATGAAGACAATACCCTATCCTTTACAATTTCACATACTTTATCCGCGTTGAAAACTTCAACCAGTTTGTCATCAATCACCAAAAAGGGGGAGATTGTAAGTGCATCTAGTGCCACCCCTAGTTGGTTTTGGAGTATTGACGACAAATTTGGTTGAGGACTAATCGTTTGTGAGAATGCAGGATACTTGTGGTAGTGTCCCTTATTGATTCGGTTTACTGCGGAGATGACCCTAAAATGCATGAAGACATTGGCGACAATGGTGGTATGTGAATATATTCATATTGAAGACTATGACATGAGAAGACATTGAGTGAAGGCTGTGTGGGCCTTGAAGGCAGTGTCATTTCGTTGTTTCTTTTTCTTCTTTGTTGAGTCATAGGAACCACCGTCTTTGTTAAGTGGGGTCCAAGTGAACAAAGTCGAGAATGGTAGTGATGCTCAACCCAAATCCTATGTCTTGGCGAAGACAATGAGAGCAAATCTTATCGAGCTGGATGAGTCAGCTTTGCTTGTAGCCCAAGTAAAGTTGTCGTGTGTGTTTGAAATCGACCGTTGGAACACGTGTCGGTTCCTTAGTGACCGAGGTCATTTCGGACATATCGAGTCGGGTTGCCTAGTGGCTATAAATTGCCCACCCCTACACCATAAATTGGTTGCTACTCGGTTAGTGCCGTCTTTTTGTCGTTTGAGAGCAACCCACCTCGAAAACCTTTGAGAGAGAATCCTTGCGAGACAAAGCCCAAACACCCGAGCCAAAGTATGTTAGGCATCTTTGAAGTCTTTACATGCATGTGACCTAAGACTTATTACACTTGAGGGCTGTGAATCGTCCGGCCGGTTAGGCGTCGCGTTCTGAGCATCCAAGAGTCATTGTGGATCGCCCGGTGAGCGAAGTCTGTGAAGGTTGAAGTCTATCTTGAAGACTTACGAGTGATTGGGCGGAGGCTGTGTGTCCTTAGCTCAAGGGGAATAAGGTGAAGACACGGTCTTCTGAGTTGAATCTCAGCCTCCCTAACCAGACGTTCAGTTGTCACAGCAACTGGAACTGGTCCAACAAATCCCGTGTCTTCAAAAAGTGACTGGTTCTATCCTCTCCCTCCCTTTTCTTAGAGTTTGTCTTCGTGAAGTCATTGCCTATTTGTCGTACTTGTTTGACTTCATTGCTTGAATACTATGGTTGGTTGGCTTCATACTATCTTCCATCCTGATCCTTACTACTAAGCTGTTATTAGTCTTTGTACTTTCACATTATTGCATACTTTACTATGGTTTGCTTGTTGTAGTTTATCTTCCGCTGCATATCAATTAGGTCATTTCTATTGTTTGTCTTTGAAACTTCCACGTTTTGAAGACTTTCATAAAAATCGCCTATTCACCCCCCTCTAGTCGATAACTAGCACTTTCATGTGGCCAAGCTCAGCGTAGCTGATGTTCAAAACTTCAAGGTGATGCTGCATGAAGTCAAGGAGGCATTTCGCAAGAAGCGAGAAGAAGCCAAAGGTTCAAGAGAGCGCATGAAGAATCTAGCTGCCAAGTGTGTTCAAGCTTACAATGAAGCTGAGAAGCACAAGTCACTTGGACGTCCTGGCATCGACCCCAAGCTGGCTGCAAAAAAGAAGAAGCCCACTGTGGCCCAACCTAACGCACCAAGGTGGGAAGAACCTCGCATTGTCTTCCCTGCCAATATGACAGGCTCGAAGCCTAAGGTCCCCACAGTGGCTTCAGAACATCAGCCACGCTGAGCTTGGCCACATGAAAGTGCTAGTTATCGACTAGATGGGGGGTGAACAGGCGATTTTTATGTAAGTCTTCAAAACATGGAAGTTTCGAAGACAAACAATAGAAATGACTTAATTGATGTTCACCGCGATCCACAATGACTCTTGGATGCTCGGGAAGATAAAAATACAACAAGCAAAGTCTTGAGGTCATACTCAATTTGCTCTCATTGTCTTCACTCTAAGACATAGGATTTGGGTTGAGCATCACTGGTCATTAAACTTTGTTCACTTGGACCCCCCCTTAGCAGTCACTGATTGGTTCCTATGACTCAACAAAGAAGAAAAAGGAAACAACGAAATGACCACGATCTTCACGCTCCATAGTCTTCACTCAATGTCTTCTCATGTCATAGTGTTCAATATGAATATCTTCACATATACCACCATTGTTGTCAATGTCTTCATACATTTTAGGGTCATCTCGGTAGAGGTAAACGAATCAATGAGGGACACTACACCGTGTTATCCTGCAATTCTCCACAAACACATTAGTCCTCAGCAAATTTGTCATCAATACTTCAAAACCAACTAGGGTGGCACTAGATGCACTTACAATCTCCCCTTTTGGTGATTGATGACAAACTGGTTGAGAGTTTTCAAGGGGATAAAGTATGTGAAATTGTAAAGGATAGGAGTATTGTCTTCATTAGTGGCAAAGGCTTCCCACGAAGATGTGCATATAAGTAATTTGCTTTGGAATGCAAATGCACATGAGTTGTACTTGTGGAGATCCTCTTCAACATGAGGATAATTCATCATGCATGAAATGATATAACTAAGAGAATGACATGCATAATGAAAATGGACGCCTCAGGAATGATCTAAGTGCGAAGTTATCATCGCATCACAAAAAGCAAATAAGTAGAAGAAGCGACCATCGAGGTTTAGTGTTACAACTCAAAGAACCAAATGTATCAAAAGCGTAGAGTTGTAAACACTAGGCAAAATATAAAGCAACCGCCCATATGAACCCGCTTCAAGACTATTAAACTCATTCCCCCTTTTTTAATTAGGACAAAGGTTTGAAGACATAAATCTACTACGTTCCCATGAGGAGTAGGTGGCTTGGCGAGGGTTATCGTTGTTGTTTGGTAAATGTGAGCGAACTTAGTGCGATGTCGATGCGTCGAGTAGAAATGGTGGTAGCATCATCTTCATCATGCGATCACTTTGGTATTCCACGGTTGCCGCGGAGTGAAGATATTGAGCTTCAGGATGAATGCGCCATCAATTCGTGATTGGTGAGCATACACTTGAGACTTCAGATGAGCCATTGAAGAGCGCTTAGCATGAGTCAGGTCTCGAAACTGCTTCTTGATCAACGGCTTTCGGATGAGTTCGGAGTGATCATAGCATTCTTGCGTGGTGACTAAGGATGCTAGATTCACGGAGCACAATGGCTTTCATCGCGGAAGGTAAGATGCATTGCATCTGAGTATTGGACGTTGCAAGCATTGCCACATAGATTATGCGTTCTTTGGAGCGAGCGTGCTATTTAGGCCTTGAATTGATGCTCATGGAGAACTTATTTGACTTGTCAGGTAGCAGTGTCAGACAGCGATTGATACGAACATTGATTCATGGACAGATCAACTTCCTGGTTGATGAACTTGGGTGATCAGACATTGAAAGGTTATCACAGAGATGCTTTGGAGCTACCGAATTCATATACTTCGGCACGATTGCAGAGGACGTGAAGCATCCAAGATGATTGCATAGAACGGAGGCTGATAGTTGATACGCGAATGACTTGGTTGGAGCATGACCCATGGAAGACTATAGGATTTCAGGCCTGAAGGTCGAAATCCGTGACATTACCGGATGAGATCTTTTGTATTAAGCTAACTGCCATTGAGGTATCAGAAGCCTGAATGTGCTTCATGGCTTCAACATTCAAGATTTTGCAGCCATGAATGCCTTCTTATGCCATAATTCTGATGATGTATACATTTGCGAGGCATGATACTCATGGTCATCAGACATTAAAACCGTTGGGATTCAATCTTCAGAAGTGTCAAGTCAACTTGCTATGCTTGAGGCTACGCTTGCAAGTGCTTCATGATATGTGGAGGGTTGCAGATCAGTCGAACTGCCTCGGGTGAATAGCATGCAGTCAATGAATTTGGCTTCATGATGAACATTAGTTCAATCATCGGAACATTCTCTTGTACTGTGACACAATGATGAGACATCAATGAACAAAAGTCTTCAGATCAATGTTCTTCTACAAATGAGAGATGTGCTGAAGATCAAGTGATTTTAAGATGCTATTTCATCAATGGCTTCATTGATCGAAGCATGAGGAAAATGCACCTTGTCATTGAGAGTGAAGTATGTCTGCTGCTTATAGCGACGATCGATGAATATGCTTGCCTAATGGTAGTGATCTTATCTCAAGAGTGTTGAACTTGTGAGCCATTGCGATTGAAGGTACTTGAGTGGCACATCGAACCTAGGTCTTGGCTATTTACGCAGAAGCCTATTAACATGGATAATCGGAGGACGAGGCATTGTGAGTGCCGAGGATTCATTAGGTGTAAGTGACATAGAGTATGGTTCTCAATTGAGGCGGCCTTGGTGGCGATGAGACAGTGCCGTTAAAGGACTTGCTAATCAGCATGTACCGCTATAGATGCGAGATCAAGAGTAATTGCATCATTGGTCTTGGCAATGGTTGAGATGCAAGGTCATTGGCTCCGAGCATGACTCAAGATCGTGAGAATTCATTTGTGATTGATGGTGCAGACCTAAGATAATATCAAGCCGTCCTACTTGAGAGCTGGAAGTGCTCGAATGCAGTATCACTTCAAGGAAACTTCATTGTATGGTGATAGAGTTTTCGTACGGATTGCCGTGTGTACGACTTTGATTGACGATTGTTCAGCACTTTAGTTCATGACAGAGAATTCATTGTGGAGTGGTCCACTTGACGAGAACTTCATACCTCTGAGATCTGCTTGTAGTAGCAAGCATGCACATCTCTTGAGTTGCGAAGAGGCTTCAGGCCTTTACCTACAGACCTGACTGGTTTTGCAAGGCTTCTGAGATGGTGTCTGAGGTACTGAAGTCTATACTTTGCTTCATTGACACAGAGTGTTGGGATCAGTTTTGTTGTTGGTAGCACTCGTCTGTGTTCTTGGCAAGCATGGACTTGATGATCAAGCTGATTTTCCATCTGAAGCACATGTCGACAGCTGATCAGATGAATGCAAGATGATTTGGACGTGAGAACTTGACGATAGCAAGCTTTGTCAGATTAGGACCTCAGTTCACGATACATCATTCACTTATTGTTCAATTTGACCAATGTCTTAAGGACGTGCATGATCAATTGGAATGCTTCAGTTCATGAGCAGCCTTAGTGAACTATATCGTATGTTTGGAGCAATGCATAATGCAACATTGTAGTCAACAACTAAGTCTTGGAAGCTGATTCTTCTGGTTGGACAGTTTTGGATGACAACATCCGGAGACATTCAGATTTCTGTAACTGCTTCAACTCGAAGCTTGATTTGATTAGGAGACGGTTGACTCCTACCTTTGGCTTGAGACATTGCTGGACCTTGAGGAAGACATTATGCTGGAGGTGCTCTTGACGACAGTAGAATGGTATCTGGTCTTAGAGCTTTTGCTAGCAATTCTCAGGTAATGCCAGGGAGCTCAAGAGTTGTCTTTGACCATGTGGTTGCACAACTTATATGTAGTGAACTATCGCTAAGTTGAGCTTCTTGACTGATACTTGAGGTTTCGACATTTGAGGGCGAGCTTGCAATAGCTTATAGCTCTTCATATCGATTGCTGCCTTCGTTCACTATCGTAGTAGCGGTTGTGATTGAAGGAATCGCCGATTGCCATAATAGGTTGGATCTTTCAAAGCTAATTTGATGTACAATTCATTCATTGCAATGACGGATGATTCGACATCATAGAAGTGCAATGCATTTCGAAGATAGCTGCTTTGTGCTTGCGTCTTGATCAGCATTGTTGCAAAAGATTCTTGCATAGCTTGTCATCTTCTAGAGGATCACATTGTTTCGAGATGCGATGAAGTGCCAATCATAGTATTTTGATGATCTTTATCTTCGATCCATGAATGATACAGTCCATAGATCTTGAGACATTCGTTCGAGGATGCAGAGCTGACTTACACATGCTTTGGAGTAGGCTGATCTTAAACCTTAGCGCTTCTTATGAGACTTCGTGCTTTGAGCAGAGTAGCTCGGTGCTCACGATGTCGAAGATATCATCGAATGATCACACTTTGGATCACTCTTGATTGCAAGCATAGTATTTACTGAGATGAGATCTAAGGTTGTCATGCAACGATGAAGCTATATGGTACGATCATCGACTGTGAGGACGAAGTATGAGCAAGGAACACAGAATTGAAGTCTACATCGCTTGAAGTGATGCCTTGTATTCCTTTGATGCCTTTGCATGAAGTTCTGAGCAATTATTCGTCAACTATCAGAGCAATGATGATGGTCGGCTTTTCTTGAGTTGCGGACCATATATGATAGTAACCAATGCAATGGCTTATCACGTCTTGGGTGACTCGAAGAAGGTCACCATTGCTCAATGTGACTTTGATAGCCATGTCTTGAGCTGGATTCTCGTCGTAGTAATTTGAATCATTGTTCCAAATATCGTGCAATCCAATGGATTAGTGTCTTGCGGATTAGTGAACAGTCCTTCTTGTAGACAAGGATCTGTCTCATGTAAAGGCACGAGAGGTATGAGATATCCGTTGATCACCCATCATGCATGCCGATCACCCTTGCCCTTTGCACATGACTTGCAAACTGAATGCTTCAACAGTTAAGAGATCGTTCTTGCGCTTGGTTGACAAGCAGCATTGAGATAATTGATCTCGATAGAATTCGGCAAGCGAATGCACATAGAACCAAGGGATTCTCCATCGGACATGTCTTCGTGAACATTAGAGATCGTCGGGATCGAGGGAAGGTCATATGGCTGTCTCGGTAAGTTTGAAGATAAATCTTTGAGACAGTGATCATGATCGCTAAAGCGTCATACTTTATATGTTGAGACGTTGGTTTAGATTCAGCGTAATCCATGATCATCGAATGAGCTCTAACATAGATATGAACTACTGATATCTGGTGTAGTGAGATGCAACGAATAGTTCTAACATGTCATAGCTGTAAACCGAGAGTTTGGAAATAGGACTTGAATCTTTGCAGATATACAAAGATGGTAGAATTGGTTGTAGTTGTACCACGAGAATGCTAGATGGGATGATAGCGAATACCGACTTTCAACTTCCGTGCCTCTAAGTGCACTTGAGGCATTCTTGCAGCTGGAGAGATAGCTCAGCCTGGTCCGTGAGCATTCAGCGTCGGAGAAATCCTGCAGTATCCTGAGCAGCGTCTTGTTACCGGCGTCGTTGAGCCAGCGTGGCAGTCTATGGTTTTGCAGGATGGATGGAATGCAAGTTTCTGTAGCCAGACATATTTATGTTATGCATTTGTCGAGGAATCTGGCGCACATCAGGTTGAGCCTGCAAGCATTGTTCAACATGACTAGTTGTCATACGTTCCTGCCGAGTAGCGATGTATCCGATTCGGTTCAAAATAAGGACATTGACAGCTTAATCTTTATTACGCTTCTTGACAAGGACAAAGAAACATTCCTGATTTGCATAGCATGCATATGATCTTGGACGTGAGTTTAAGATAGGCAAGAGGCATTGAGCATCAATTATCTTTCAATGTATTCAATAGAACATAGCTATAGTGATGCTGGGCGATAGACACAGTATACTACTATCGCATCATTGTCATCATTGGTAGAGGATTGAGCCAATCGAGACATTGCTATCAGTTGGTTAGGTGAACACTTGCAAAGTTCTTGGTGTGCGTTACCCACGATAGAGTATTCACGTCCCACGACTGCAAGATTATTTGGTAGTAGTCTTCGTTATGTATTACACGGGTAAGCTTCTTGTTGAAGATACATTACGGTTTCACATCAAGTCATCAACTCATAGTTTGAGGATGTTGTGATAGGAATGAGGTTCAAGACTATGTAGTCACCTTCATAACGCATGAACTTTCATAGCTTTGTGAAGAATGTTGACTTGTGATGGCGGATCCATGATCACTTCTTCAACATATCTCTGAAAGTGAGGACATTAATGTGCTTTTCTTACTAGGTAGAGTGAAGGCAATGATGGCGCCATAGTGCAGAAAAAGGTATTGTTTGATTGATCCTATTTAGAGTAATTTCTTCATCATAGCTAGAGATGCATAATCGAACATGTATTGATCATGTGAATGCTTTAAGACCAAGCAAGTATGTCCTAGTAATGTCACTAGGACTTACCCTTGTTAATCAAAGAATGGTTAAATTTTCCCTAACCATAACAGGTTGGGTTAGATTAACAAGGTTCACTTCAGTAATGATCGATTCCATGCCCTTAATTAGCAGCACGCAACATAGTATATGTTGCACTGGTTTTAAGGAACCAATCATGGGCCTATAACCTTTTATCAACTCCTTTCGGGGAACCTTTGGGTTCTAAAGGCTTAGCTCGGGTAATTTGAATCTTGGTTCCAAAGGAATTTTGGGTTTTTTGAGATTAAAGGTTTTTGTCTGAATTTGAACGGGAAGATTCCTCCCCTCTGGAATCAATTCCTTAAGTTGCAAACCATTACAACTTGGTTGTGTGAAGATAATGTTAATTATGGACAAAAAGAACTTGCTCGTGAAGATTGGGAACAGGATTGGTTGAAGCCTCTCTTAAGTAACTTTGATGAAAAACCAACGAGTTGTTTGAGGCCATAAAGATCTTTGTTTAGTTGTAACCAATATCATAGGTTTTGGTTTAAAGCCAGGTGTTGGTCATTCTTCTTTCTCGCCTTAAGAATGGCAATTTCATCCTTATATTAGAAGTTTGTGGTTTTTGATGGCAAGAAATTAGTTCCAAGTACCGGACAGAGCAAAGGTTTCTCGAAATTCAACCTTAAAATTGATATATTGGAAAGCCTTGTTTGGGATGGAATGGTTCGGGTGAAATCCATTTTTGAAAAGTTACTGGACCTCCGGGGTTAAATTCCCCTTAGTTGGCTGAAAGAAAGGAAGCGGCCGGGCCAGGCTTCGCTTTCCCTTAGTTCCGAATTGAGACAAAGGAAAAGGCCGCCTTTCTCTTTCTCCCAAGTAATAATGGAGGTCCATTGTGGGATAAACTTCTCAAGCCTTTCCTCCAGGGCGGCGAAGCCTTTTGCTCCTTTATTTCTAGGGAGGGGCCCTAGACACCAAGTTGGATCCGGAGATGGTTCCTTGGCATTCTTGGCTGCCCCCTCCATAATCCACTGGTCATTCGTGGCGGGTTGCTTAGGCGAAGCCTCGTCATTGGCATCAAATCGCCTGCGCCATGTCTTGTGATTTTAGTGGTTGGAAGCCGAAGGGTCGAGCCTTTCCTGTGTCAGAACTTCGGAGCGGGAAATTTGCTTGGGATGGGGATCCTGACGAGACCTGCTAAATTCTCTAGTTGTGATCTTTCGCTTTCTAGTGGAGTGAAAAATTCCCCTCTAATTGTTATTAATTTCACCATGAAATTTTTCTTGCTGGAAATTTTTGGAAAATTACTGTTAAGCATGGCAATGAGCCTAGGTTTTAATGGTTTGATGTTTTGCAGTAGAACACAAGTGAGTTGTGGGCGATACAAGTCATACTACCTACCAGCATGTCATATTTTGGTTCAGCGGTATTGTGAGATGAAGTGGCCGGACCGACATTACGCGTACACTTACGCGAGACTGGTTTCACCGTTCGAGCACTCGTGCTTAAAGGTGACGGCGGGTGTCTCTCTCTCACTTTAGTTGAACCGAGTATGGCTCGCCGGTCCTTGAGAAGGTTAAAGCGAGTCTATTTGCGAAATATCGTTGTGGTTTTGATCGTGGGTGAGATTGGTTCTTGCTTAAGCCCGTAGCAGCCACGTAAAATTTGCAACAACAAAGTAGAGGCGTCTAACTTGTTTTTGCAGGGCATGTTGTGATGTGATATGGTCAAGACATGATGCTATATTTTATTGTATGAGATGATCATGTTTTGTAACGAAGTTATCGCAATGGCTGGAGCCATATGGTTTCGCTTTATTGTATGAAATGCAAGCCTGTAATTGCTTTCCTTTATCACTAAGCGAGCGATAGTCGTAGAAGCAATAGATGGCGTGAGCGACAACGATGCTCGATGAAGATCAAGGTGTCGCGCCGGTGGCGATGGTGATCAGCGGTGCTTGAGATGGAGATCACAAGCACAAGATGATGATGGCCATATCATATCACTTATATTGATTGCATGTGATGTTTATCCTTTATGCATCTTATCTTGCTTTGATTGGCGGTAGCATTTTAAGATGATCTCTCACTAAAATTATCAAGTAGTGTTCTCCCGAGTATGCACCGTTGCCAAAGTTAAATCGTGCCAGAGACCACGTGATGATTGGGTGTGATAAGCTCCACGTCCATCTACACGGGTGCAAGCCAGTTTTGCACCGCAGAATACTCAGGTTATACTTGGCGAGCCTAGCATATGCAGATATGGCCTCGGAACACGGAGACCGAAAGGTCGAGCGTGAATCATATAGTAGATATGATCAACATAAGATGTTCACCATTGAAAACTACTCCATCTCACGTGATGATCGGTTATGGTTTAGTTGATTTGGATCACGTGATCACTTAGATGACTAGAGAGATGTCTGCTAAGTGGGAGTTCTTAAGTAATATGATTAATTGAACTTTAATTTATCATGAACTTAGTACGATAGTATCTTGATTGTCTATGTTTGTTTGTAGATAGATGGCTCGTCTGTTGTTCCGTTGAATTTCAATGTGGTCCTTGAAAGCAAAGTTTAAAGATGATGGTAGCAATTACGGATGGGTCCGTAACGAGATTATCCTCATTGCTGCGCAGAAGAGTTACGTCTGGATGCACCGCTAGGTGCAGGCCTCTTGCTGATGCAACGACGGCGTTAAGAATGTCGCGAGCAAAGCGATGACTACTCTATAGTTCGATGTGCCATGCTTCGGCTTAGAACGGGACTTCAACGGCGTTTTGAGCGTCGGAGCATATGAGATGTTCCAGAGGTTGAAGTTGATATCCAACATAATGCCGGATTGAGAGATATGAAGTCTCCAATAAGTTCTATAGCTGCAAGATGGAGGAGAATAGTTCGTCGGTGAGCACATACTCGAATGTCGGGTATTACAATCACTTGACTCAACGGGAGTTAATCTTCCGGATGATTGTGTCATTGAGAGATTCTTCAATCACGCCACCAAGCTACAAAGGCTTCGTGATGAACTATAATATGCAAGGGTTAGTAAAGACTATACAGAGCTCTTACAATGCTAAAGGCTGCGGAGGTAGAAATCAAGAAGGAGCATCAAGTGTTGATGGTCAATAAGACCACTAGTTTCAAGAAGAAAGGCAAAGGGAAGAAGAAGGAACTTCAAGAAGAACACAAGCAAGTTGCTGCTCGGAGAAGAAACCCAAGTCTGGACCTAAACCTGCCACGAGTGCTTCTCGCAAGCGATGGTCCTTTGGAAGCGGAACTGCCCCAAGTATTTGGCGGATAAGAAGGATGGCAAGGTGAACAAAGGTATATGTGATATACATGTTATTGATGTGTACCTTACTAGAGCTCGTAGTAGCACTTGGGTATTTGATACTGGTTCTATTGCTAATATTTGCAACTCGAAACAGGGACTACGGATTAAGCGAACACTGGCAAAGGACGAGGTGACGATCTGGCGTGGAAATGGTTCCAAAGTCGATGTGATCGCGGTTGCAGCTACCTCTACATCTACCTTCGGGATTAGTTTTAGACCTAAATAATTGTTATTTGGTGCCTGCGTTGAGCATGAACATTATATCTGGATCTTGTTTGATGCGAGACGGTTATTCATTTAAATCAGAGAATAATGGTTGTTCTATTTATATGAGTAATATCTTTTATGGTCATGCACCCTTGAAGAGTGGTCTATTTTGATGAATCTCGATAGTAGTGATACACATATTCATAATGTTGAAACCAAAAGATGCAGAGTTGATAATGATAGTGCAACTTATTTGTGGCACTTGCCGTTTAGGTCATATCGGTATAAAGCGCATGAAGAAACTCCATCTTGATGGACTTGGAATCACTTGATTATGAATCACTTGGTACTTGAACCGTGCCTCATGGGCAAGATGACTAAAACACCGCTTCTCCGGAACTATGGAGAGAGCAACAGATTTGTTGGAAATCATACATACGATGTATGTGGTCCGATGAA
>JAHHZJ010003568.1:0-110216 GCA_021437245.1 Aegilops speltoides
GATTGCCACACTCCTCCATCACCACCACGCCGTCGTGCTGCTGCTGGACGGAGTCTTCCCCAACCTCTCCCTCTCACCTTGCTGGATCAAGGCATGGGAGACGTCACCGGGCTGTACGTGTGTTGAACGCGGAGGTGCCGTCCGTTCGACACTAGGATCTCCGGTGATTTGGATCACGACGAGTACGACTCCTTCAACCCCGTTCTCTTGAACGCTTCCGCTTATCGATCTACAAGGGTATGTAGATGCACTCTACTTCCCCTCGTTGCTGGTTTCTCCATAGATAGATCTTGGTGACACTTAGGAAAATTTTGAATTTCTGCTACGTTCCCCAACAGTGGCATCATGAGCTAGGTCTATTGCGTAGATTCTTTGCACGAGTAGAACACAAAGTAGTTGTGGGCGTTGATGTTGTTCAATATGCTTACCGTTACTAGTCCAATCTTGTTTCGACGGTATTGTGGGATGAAGCGGCCGGACCAACCTTACACGCTTTTACGTGAGACAAGTTCCACCGATTGACATGCACTTGGTGCATAAGGTGGCTAGCGGTGCCGATCTCCCACTTTAGTCGGAACAGATTCGATGAAAAGGGTCCTTATGAAGGGTAAATAGCAATCGGCATATCACGTTGTGGTTTTGCGTAGGTAAGAAACGTTCTTTCTAGAAACCCATAGCAGCCACGTAAAACATGCAACAACAATTAGAGGACGTCTAACTTGTTTTTGCAGGGTATGCTATGTGATGTGGTATGGCCAAGAAGAATGTGATGAATGATATGTGATGTATGAGATTGATCATGTTCTTGTAATAGGAATCACGACTTGCATGTCGATGAGTATGACAACCGGCAGGAGCCATAGGAGTTGTCTTTATTTATTGTATGACCTGCGTGTCATTGAAACAACGCCATGTAAATACCTTACTTTATTGCTAACCGGTAGCCATAGTAGTAGAAGTAATAAGTTGGCGAGACAACTTCTTGGAGACACGATGATGGAGATCATGATGATGGAGATCATGGTGTCATGCCGGTGACGATGATGATCATGGAGCCCCGAAGATGGAGATCAAAAGGAGCAAAATGATATTGGCCATATCATGTCACTATTTGATTGCATGTGATGTTTATCATGTTTATGCATCTTGTTTACTTAGAACGACGGTAGTAAATAAGATGATCCTTACAAAAATTTCAAGAAGTGTTCTCCCTAGCGTGCACCGTTGCTAAAGTTCGTCGCTTCTAAGCACCACGTGATGATCGGGTGTGATGGATTCTTACGTTCACATACAACGGGTGTAAGACAGTTTTACACATGCAAAACACTTAGGGTTAACTTGACGAGCCTAGCATGTACAGACATGGCCTCGGAACACAGAGACCGAAAGGTCGAGCATGAGTCGTATAGTAGATACAATCAACATGAAGATGTTCACCGATGATGACTAGTCCGTCTCACGTGATGATCGGACACGGCCTAGTTGACTCGGATCATGTAATCACTTAGATGACTAGAGGGATGTCTATCTAAGTAGGAGTTCATAAGATGAACTTAATTATCCTGAACATAGTCAAAAGATCTTTGCAAATTATGTAAAAGCTCGCGCTTTAGTTCCACTGCTTAGATATGTTCCTAGAGAAATATAGTTGAAAGTTGACAGTAGTGATTATGCGGACAATAGAAAGTTTATGTCCTTAATGCACCGCTCAGTGTGCTGAACCCCAAACGTCGTTTGTGGATGTTGCGAACATCAGACATACACGTTTTGATAACTACGTGATAGTTCAGTTAAACGGTTTAGAGTTGAGGCACCAAAGATGTTTTCGAAACGTCGCGGAACATATGAGATGTTTCGAGGGCTGAAATTGAGATTTCAGGCTCGTGCCCACGTCAAGAGGTATGAGACCTCCGACAAATTTTCTTAGCCTGCAAACTAAGGGAGAAAAGCTCAATCGTTGAGCTTGTGCTCAAATTGTCTGAGTGCAACAATCACTTGAATCGAGTGGGAGTTGACCTTCCAGATGAGATAGTGATGTTTCTCCAAAGTCATTGCCACCAAGCTGCTAGAGCTTCGTGATGAGCTATAACATATCAGGGATAGATATGATGATCCTTGAGGTATTCGCGATGTTTGACACCGCGAAAGTAGAAATGAAGAAGGAGCATCAATTGTTGATGGTTCGTGAAACCACTAGTTTCAAGAAGGGCAAGGGCAAGAAGGGATACTTCATGAAACGGCAAATCAGCTGCTGCTCTAGTGAAGAAACCCAAGGTTGAACCCAAACCCGAGACTAAGTGCTTCTGTAATAAGGGGAACAACCACTGGAGCGGAATTACCCTAGATACTTGGTAGATGAGAAGGCTGGCAAGGTCGATAGAAGTATATTGGATATATATTCTGTTAATGTGTACTTTACTAGTACTCCTAGTAGCACCAGGGTATTAGATACGGTTCGGTTGCTAAGTGTTAGTAACTCAAATAAAAGCTACGGAATAAACGGAGACTAGCTAAAGGTGAGTGACGATATGTGTTGGAAGTGTTTCCAAGGTTGATGTGATCAAGCATCGCACGCTCCCTCTACCATCGAGATTTGGTTTTGCGCTGAGCATAGACATGATTGGATTATGTCTATCGCAATACGGTTATTCATTTAAGGAGAATAATGGTTACTCTCTTTATTTGAATAATACCATCAATGGTCTTGTACCTAAAAGAATGGTTTATTGAATCTCGATCGTAGTGATGCACATTTTCATGCCAAAAGATATAAGATAGTAATGATAGTACCACTTACTTATGGCATCGCCATGTAAGTCATATTGGTGTAAACGCATGAAGAAGCTCCATGTTGATGGATCTTTGGACTTACTCGTTTTGAAAAGTTTGAGACATGCGAACCATGTCTATTGGTGTATACGCATGAAGAAACTCCATGCAGATGGATCGTTTGGACTCACTTGATTTTGAATCACTTGAGATATGCAAATCATACCACATGGGCAAGATGACTAAAAAGCCTCATTTTTCAGTAAAATGGAACAAGATAGTAACTTGTTGGAAGTAACACATTTTGATGTGTGCAGTCCAGTGAGTGCTGAGGCATGCAGTGAATATCGTTATGTTCTTACTTCACAGATAATTCGAGTAGATGTAGAGCATATTTACTAGATGAAACACAAGTCTGAATTATTGAATGGTTCAAGTAATTTCAGAGTGAAGTTGAAGATCATCGTGACAAGAGGATGAAATGTCTGTGATATGATCATAGAGATGAATATCCGAGTTACGAGCTTTGGCACGCAATTAAGACATTGTGGAAATGGTTTCACAATTAATACCGCCTGGAATACCATAGTTTGATGGTGTGTCCGAACATCATAGTTGCACCCTATTGGATATGGTGCGTACTATGATGTCTCTTATCGAATTACTACTATCGCTTATGGGTTAGGCATTAGAGACAACCACATTCACTTTAAATAGGGCACCACGTAATTCCATTGAGATGACACCATATGAACTATGGTTTAGAGAAACCTAAGCTGTCATTTCTTAAAAGTTTGGGGCTGTGACGCTTATGTGAAAAAGTTTCAGGTTGATAAGCTCGAACCCAAAGCGGATAAAATGCATCTTCATAAGACACCCAAAACAGTTGGGTATACCTCCTAATTCAGATCCGAAAGCAATAGGGATTGTTTCTTGAATCGGGTCCTTTCTCGAGGAAAAGTTTGTCTCGAAAAGTTGAGTGGGAGGATGGTGGAGACTTGATATGGTTATTGAACCGTCACTACAACTAGTGTGTAGCAGGGCACAGGAAGTTGTTCCTGTGGCACCTACACCAATTGAAGTAGAAGCTTATGATACTGATCATGAAACTTCGGACCAAGTCACTAACATACCTCGTAGGGTGACAAGGATGCGTACTACTTCAGAGTGGTACAGTAATCCTGTCTTGAAGGTCATGTTGCTAGACAACAATGAACCTACGAGCTATGGAGAAGCAATGGTGGGCCCAAATACCGACAAATGGTTAGAAGCCATGAAATTCGAGATAGGATCCATGTATCAGAACAAAGCATGGACTTTGGTGGACTTGCCCGTTGATCGGCAAGCCATTGAGATAAATGGATTTTTAAGAAGAAGACGGACGTGGACGGTAATGTCACCGTCTATGAAGCTCGACTTGTGGCGAAGACTTTTTCACATGTTCAAGGAGTTGACTACGATGAGATTTTCTCATCCGTAGCGATGCTTAAGTCCGTCGGAATCATGTTAGCATTAGCTGCATTTATGAAATCTGGCACATGGATGTCAAAACGAGTTTCCTTACCAGCCAGAAGGAAGGATTGTATATGATACAATCAAAAAGGTTTTGTCGATCCTAAGGATGCTAAAAGGTGTGCTCTAGCGATCCTTCTAAGGACTGGAGTAAGCATCTCGGAGTTGGAATATGCACTTTGATAAGATGATCAAAGATTTTGGTTTATACAAAGTTTATGAGAAACTTGTATTTCCAAATAAGTGAGTGGGAGCACTATAGAATTTCTGATAAGTATATGTTGTAAACATATTGTTGATCAGAAATGATGTAGAATTTCTAGAAAGCATATAGGGTTATTTGAAAAATGTTTTTCAATGGAAAACCTGGATTAAGCTACTTGAACATTGAGCATCAAGATCTATAATGATAGATTAAAAACGCTTAATGGTACTTTCAAAATGAGCACATACCTTGACATGATCTTGAAGGTGTTCAAGATGGATCAGTCAAAGAAGGAGTTCTTGCCTGAGTTGTAAGGTATGAAGTTAAGACTTAAAGCTCGACCACGGCAGAAAAGAGAGAAAGGACGAAGGTCGTCCCCTATGCTTTGGACGTAGGCTCTACATATGCTATGCTGTGTGACGCATCGGAAGTGTGCCTTGCCATGAGTCAGTCAAGGGGTACAAGAATGATCCAGGAATGGATCATTGGACAGCGGTCAAAATTGTCCTTGGAGTAAATAAGGACATGTTTCTCGATTATGGAGGTGATAAAGAGTTCAACATAAAGGGTTACGTCGATGCAAGCTTTAACACCTATCCGAGTGACTCTGAGTAGCAAACCGGATACGATAGTGGAGCAACACTTGCAATAGCTCCAAGTGGAGCGTGGAAGCAGCGTTTATAATATGACCTAGAAATTTGTAGGCACACACGGATCTGAAAGGTTCGACCGTTGACTAAAACCTCTCTCACAAGCAAAACATGATCAAACCCCGTAACTCATTTGATGATGTTGGTCACATGGCGATGTGACTGTGAGTGTTAATCACATGGCGATGTGAACTAGATTATTGACTCTAGTGCAAGTGGGAGACTGTTGGAAATATGCCCTAGAGGCAATAATAAAAGTATTATTATATTTCCTTGTTCATGATAATTGTCTTTTATTCATGCTATAAGCTGTATTATCCGGAAATCGTAATACACGTGTGAATACATAGACCACAATATGTCCCTAGTGAGCCTCTAGTTGACTAGCTCGTTGTGATCAACAGATAGTCATGGTTTCTCGCTATGGACATTGGATGTCGTTGATAACGGGATCACATCATTAGGAGAATGATGTGATGGACAAGACCCAATCCTAAGCATAGCACAAAGATCGTGTAGTTCATTTGCTAGAGCTTTTCCAATGTCAAGTATCTCTTCCTTAGACCATGAGATCGTGTAACTCCGGATACCGTAGGAGTGCTTTGGGTGTATCAAACGTCACAACGAATCGGGTGACTATAAAGGTGCACTACAGGTATCTCCGAAAGTGTCATTGGGTTGACACGGATCGAGATGGGATTTGTCACTCCGTAAATGGAGAGGTATCTCTGGGCCCACTCGGTAGGACATCATCATAATGTGCACAATGTGACCAAGGGGTTGATCACGGGATGATGTGTTATGGAACGAGTAAAGAGACTTGCCGGTAACGAGATTGAACAAGGTATCGGTATACCGACGATCCAATCTCGGGCAAGTACAATACCGCTAGACAAAGGGAATTGTATACGGGATCGATTGAGTCCTTGACATCATGGTTCATCCGATGAGATCATCGTAGAACATGTGGGAGCCAACATGGGTATCCAGATCCCGCTGTTGGTTATTGGCCGGAGAACGTCTAGGTCATGTCTGCATGGTTCCCGAACCCGTAGGGTCTACACACTTAAGGTTCGATGACGCTAGGGTTATAAAGGAAGTTTGTACGTGGTTACCGAATGTTGTTCGGAGTCACAGATGAGATCCCGGACGTCACGAGGAGTTCTAGAATGGTCCGGAGGTAAAGATTTATATATGGGAAGTCCTATTTTGGCCACCAGAAAATGTTCGGGATTTTTCGGTATTGTACCGGGAAGGTTCTAGAAGGTTCCGGAGTGGGGCCCACCTGCATGGGGGGACCCACATGAACGTGGGTAGTGGGGGCAAGGCCCCACACCCCTGGTCAAAGCGACCAAGATCCCCCTTAGAAGGAATAAGATCATATCCGAAGGATAAGATCAAGATCCCTAAAAAGGGGGGATAACAATCGGTGGGGAAGGAAATGATGGGATTTCTTTCCTCCCACCTTGGCCAACGCCCCAATGGACTTGGAGGGCAAGAAACCAGCCCCTCCACTCCTATATAAAGTGGGGAGGCGCATGTGAGCTTCACACAAAGTTCTGGCGCAGCCCTCCCCCTCTCCCAAGTACTCCTCCTCTCCCGCGGTGCTTGGCGAAGCCTGCAAGATTGCCACACTCCTCCATCACCACCACGCCATCGTGCTGCTGCTGGACGGAGTCTTCCCCAACCTCTCCCTCTCACCTTGCTGGATCAAGGCATGGGAGACGTCACCGGGCTGTACGTGTGTTGAACGCGGAGGTGCCGTCTGTTCGACACTAGGATCTCCGGTGATTTGGATCACGACGAGTACGACTCCTTCAACCCCGTTCTCTTGAACGCTTCCGCTTATCGATCTACAAGGGTATGTAGACGCACTCTACTTCCCCTCGTTGCTGGTTTCTCCATAGATAGATCTTGGTGACACGTAGGAAAATTTTGAATTTCTGCTACGTTCCCCAACAGTGGCATCATGAGCTAGGTCTATTGCGTAGATTCTTTGCACGAGTAGAACACAAAGTAGTTGTGGGCGTTGATGTTGTTCAATATGCTTACCGTTACTAGTCCAATCTTGTTTCGACGGTATTGTGGGATGAAGCGGCCCGACCAACCTTACACGCATTTCCACGTGAGACAAGTTCCACCGATTGACATGCACTTGGTGCATAAGGTGGCTAGCGGTGCCGATCTCTCCCACTTTAGTCGGAACAGATTCGATGAAAAGGGTCCTTATGAAGGGTAAATAGCAATTGGCATATCACGTTGTGGTTTTGCGAGGTAAGAAACGTTTTGCTAGAAACCCATAGCAGCCACGTAAAACATGCAACAACAATTAGAGGACGTCTAACTTGTTTTTGCAGGGTATGCTATGTGATGTGGTATGGCCAAGAAGAATGTGATGAATGATATGTGATGTATGAGATTGATCATGTTCTTGTAATAGGAATCACGACTTGCATGTCGATGAGTATGACAACCGGCAGGAGCCATAGGAGTTGTCTTTATTTATTGTATGACCTGCGTGTCATTGAAACAACGCCATGTAATTACCTTACTTTATTGCTAACCGGTAGCCATAGTAGTAGAAGTAATAAGTTGGCGAGACAACTTCTTGGATACACGATGATGGAGATCATGATGATGGAGATCATGGTGTCATGCCGGTGACGATGATGATCATGGAGCCCCGAAGATGGAGATCAAAAGGAGCAAAATGATATTGGCCATATCATGTCACTATTTGATTGCATGTGATGTTTATCATGTTTATGCATCTTGTTTACTTAGAACGACGGTAGTAAATAAGATGATCCTTACAAAAATTTCAAGAAGTGTTCTCCCTAACGTGCACCGTTGCTAAAGTTCGTCGCTTCTAAGCACCACGTGATGATCGGGTGTGATGGATTCTTACGCTCACATACAACGGTGTAAGACAGTTTTACACATGCAAAACACTTAGGGTTAACTTGACGAGCCTAGCATGTACAGACATGGCCTCGGAACACAGAGACCGAAAGGTCGAGCATGAGTCGTATAGTAGATACAATCAACATGAAGATGTTCACCGATGATGACTAGTCCGTCTCACGTGATGATCGGACACGGCCTAGTTGACTCGGATCATGTAATCACTTAGATGACTAGAGGGATGTCTATCTAAGTAGGAGTTCATAAGATGAACTTAATTATCCTGAACATAGTCAAAAGATCTTTGCAAATTATGTCGTAAGCTCGTGCTTTAGTTCCACTGTTTAGATATGTTCCTAGAGAAATATAGTTGAAAGTTGACAGTAGTGATTATGCGGACAATAGAAAGTTTATGTCCTTAATGCACCGCTCAGTGTGCTGAACCCCAAACGTCGTTTGTGGATGTTGCGAACATCAGACATACACGTTTTGATAACTACGTGATAGTTCAGTTAAACGGTTTAGAGTTGAGGCACCAAAGATGTTTTCGAAACGTCGCGGAACATATGAGATGTTTCGAGGGCTGAAATTGAGATTTCAGGCTCGTGCCCACGTCAAGAGGTATGAGACCTCCGACAAATTTTCTTAGCCTGCAAACTAAGGGAGAAAAGCTCAATCGTTGAGCTTGTGCTCAAATTGTCTGAGTGCAACAATCACTTGAATAGAGTGGGAGTTGACCTTCCAGATGAGATAGTGATGTTTCTCCAAAGTCATTGCCACCAAGCTGCTAGAGCTTCGTGATGAGCTATAACATATCAGGGATAGATATGATGATCCTTGAGGTATTCGCGATGTTTGACACCGCGAAAGTAGAAATGAAGAAGAAGCATCAATTGTTGATGGTTCGTGAAACCACTAGTTTCAAGAAGGGCAAGGGCAAGAAGGGATACTTCATGAAACGGCAAATCAGCTGCTGCTCTAGTGAAGAAACCCAAGGTTGAACCCAAACCCGAGACTAAGTGCTTCTGTAATAAGGGGAACAACCACTGGAGCGGAATTACCCTAGATACTTGGTAGATGAGAAGGCTGGCAAGGTCGATAGAAGTATATTGGATATATATTCTGTTAATGTGTACTTTACTAGTACTCCTAGTAGCACCAGGGTATTAGATACCGGTTCGGTTGCTAAGTGTTAGTAACTCGAAATAAAAGCTACGGAATAAACGGAGACTAGCTAAAGGTGAGCTGACGATATGTGTTGGAAGTGTTTCCAAGGTTGATGTGATCAAGCATCGCACGCTCCCTCTACCATCGAGATTTGGTTTTTGCGTTGAGCATAGACATGATTGGATTATGTCTATCGCAATACGGTTATTCATTTAAGGAGAATAATGGTTACTCTCTTTATTTGAATAATACCATCAATGGTCTTGTACCTAAAAGAATGGTTTATTGAATCTCGATCGTAGTGATGCACATTTTCATGCCAAAAAGATATAAGATAGTAATGATAGTACCACTTACTTATGGCACTGCCATGTAAGTCATATTGGTGTAAAACGCATGAAGAAGCTCCATGTTGATGGATCTTTGGACTTACTCGTTTTGAAAAGTTTGAGACATGCGAACCATGTCTATTGGTGTATACGCATGAAGAAACTCCATGCAGATGGATCGTTTGGACTCACTTGATTTTGAATCACTTGAGATATGCAAATCATACCACATGGGCAAGATGACTAAAAAGCCTCATTTTTCAGTAAAATGGAACAAGATAGCAACTTGTTGGAAGTAACACATTTTGATGTGTGCAGTCAAATGAGTCTTTGAGGCATGCAGATGAATATCGTTATGTTCTTACTTCACAGATAATTCGAGTAGATGTAGAGCATATTTACTAGATGAAACACAAGTCTGAATTATTGAATGGTTCAAGTAATTTCAGAGTGAAGTTGAAGATCATCGTGACAAGAGGATGAAATGTCTGTGATATGATCATAGAGATGAATATCCGAGTTACGAGCTTTGGCACGCAATTAAGACATTGTGGAAATGGTTTCACAATTAATACCGCCTGGAATACCATAGTTTGATGGTGTGTCCGAACATCATAGTTGCACCCTATTGGATATGGTGCGTACCATGATGTCTCTTATCGAATTACTACTATCGTTTATGGGTTAGGCATTAGAGACAACCACATTCACTTTAAATAGGGCACCACGTAATTCCATTGAGATGACACCATATGAACTATGGTTTAGAGAAACCTAAGCTGTCATTTCTTAAAAGTTTGGGGCTGTGACGCTTATGTGAAAAAGTTTCAGGTTGATAAGCTCGAACCCAAAGCGGATAAAATGCATCTTCATAAGACACCCAAAACAGTTGGGTATACCTCCTAATTCAGATCCGAAAGCAATAGGGATTGTTTCTTGAATCAGGTCCTTTCTCGAGGAAAAGTTTGTCTCGAAAAGTTGAGTGGGAGGATGGTGGAGACTTGATATGGTTATTGAACCGTCACTACAACTAGTGTGTAGCAGGGCACAAGAAGTTGTTCCTGTGGCACCTACACCAATTGAAGTAGAAGCTTATGATACTGATCATGAAACTTCGGATCAAGTCACTAACATACCTCGTAGGGTGACAAGGATGCATACTACTTCAGAGTGGTACAGTAATCCTGTCTTGAAGGTCATGTTGCTAGACAACAATGAACCTACGAGCTATGGAGAAGCAATGGTGGGCCCAAATTCCTACAAATGGTTAGAAGCCATGAAATTCGAGATAGGATCCATGTATCAGAACAAAGCATGGACTTTGGTGGACTTGCCCGTTGATCGGCAAGCCATTGAGATAAATGGATTTTTAAGAAGAAGACGGACGTGGACGGTAATGTCACCGTCTATGAAGCTCGACTTGTGGCGAAGAGTTTTTCACATGTTCAAGGAGTTGACTACGATGAGATTTTCTCATCCGTAGCGATGCTTAAGTCCGTTGGAATCATGTTAGCATTAGCTGCATTTATGAAATCTGGCACATGGATGTCAAAACGAGTTTCCTTACCAGTTTTCGTAAGGAAGGATTGTATATGATACAATCAAAAAGGTTTTGTCGATCCTAAGGATGCTAAAAGGTGTGCTCTAGCGATCCTTCTAAGGACTGGAGTAAGCATCTCGGAGTTGGAATATGCACTTTGATAAGATGATCAAAGATTTTGGTTTATACAAAGTTTATGAGAAACTTGTATTTCCAAATAAGTGAGTGGGAGCACTATAGAATTTCTGATAAGTATATGTTGTAAACATATTGTTGATCAGAAATGATGTAGAATTTCTAGAAAGCATATAGGGTTATTTGAAAAATGTTTTTCAATGGAAAACCTGGATTAAGCTACTTGAACATTGAGCATCAAGATCTATAATGATAGATTAAAACGCTTAATGGTACTTTCAAAATGAGCACATACCTTGACATGATCTTGAAGGTGTTCAAGATGGATCATCAAAGAAGGAGTTCTTGCACGAGTTGTAAGGTATGAAGTTAAGACTTAAAGCTCGACCACGGCAGAAAAGAGAGAAAGGACGAAGGTCGTCCCCTATGCTTTGGACGTAGGCTCTACATATGCTATGCTGTGTGACGCATCGGAAGTGTGCCTTGCCATGATTCAGTCAAGGGGTACAAGAATGATCCAGGAATGGATCATTGGACAGCGGTCAAAATTGTCCTTGGAGTAAATAAGGACATGTTTCTCGATTATGGAGGTGATAAAGAGTTCAACATAAAGGGTTACGTCGATGCAAGCTTTAACACCTATCCGAGTGACTCTGAGTAGCAAACCGGATACGTATAGTGGAGCAACAATTTGCAATAGCTCCAAGTGGAGCGTGGAAGCAGCGTTTACAATATGACCTAGAAATTTGCAAGGCACACACGGATCTGAAAGGTTCAGACCCGTTGACTAAAACCTCTCTCACAAGCAAAACATGATCAAACCCCATAACTCATTTGATGATGTTGGTCACATGGCGATGTGACCTGTGAGTGTTAATCACATGGCGATGTGAACTAGATTATTGACTCTAGTGCAAGTGGGAGACTGTTGGAAATATGCCCTAGAGGCAATAATAAAAGTATTATTATATTTCCTTGTTCATGATAATTGTCTTTTATTCATGCTATAACTGTATTATCCGGAAATCGTAATACACGTGTGAATACATAGACCACAATATGTCCCTAGTGAGCCTCTAGTTGACTAGCTCGTTGTGATCAACAGATAGTCATGGTTTCTGGCTATGGACATTGGATGTCGTTGATAACGGATCACATCATTAGGAGAATGATGTGATGGACAAGACCCAATCCTAAGCATAGCACAAAGATCGTGTAGTTCGTTTGCTAGAGCTTTTCCAATGTCAAGTATCTCTTCCTTAGACCATGAGATCGTGTAACTCCCGGATACCGTAGGAGTGCTTTGGGTGTATCAAACGTCACAACGAATCGGGTGACTATAAAGGTGCACTACAGGTATCTCCGAAAGTGTCTTGGGTTGACACGGATCGAGATCTGGATTTGTCACTCCCGTAAACGGAGAGGTATCTCTGGGCCCACTCGGTAGGACATCATCATAATGTGCACAATGTGACCAAGGGGTTGATCACGGGATGATGTGTTATGGAACGAGTAAAGAGACTTGCCGGTAACGAGATTGAACAAGGTATTGGTATACCGACGATCGAATCTCGGGCAAGTACAATACCGCTAGACAAAGGGAATTGTATACGGGATCGATTGAGTCCTTGACATCGTGGTTCATCCGATGAGATCATCGTAGAACATGTGGGAGCCAACATGGGTATCCAGATCCCGCTGTTGGTTATTGGCCGGAGAACGTCTAGGTCATGTCTGCATGGTTCCCGAACCCGTAGGGTCTACACACTTAAGGTTCGATGACGCTAGGGTTATAAAGGAAGTTTGTACGTGGTTACCGAATGTTGTCCGGAGTCCCAGATGAGATCCCGGACGTCACGAGGAGTTCCGGAATGGTCCGGAGGTAAAGATTTATATATGGGAAGTCCTATTTTGGCCACCGGAAAATGTTCGGGATTTTTCGGTATTGTACCGGGAAGGTTCTAGAAGGTTCCGGAGTGGGGCCCACCTGCATGGGAGGACCCACATGAACGTGGGTAGTGGGGGCAAGGCCCCACACCCCTGGTCAAGGCGCACCAAGATCCCCCCTTAGAAGTAATAAGATCATATCCCGAAGGGATAAGATCAAGATCCCTAAAAAGGGGGGATAACAATCGGTGGGGAAGGAAATGATGGGATTTCTTTCCTCCCACCTTGGCCAACGCCCCAATGGACTTGGAGGGCAAGAAACCAGCCCCTCCACCCCTATATAAAGTGGGGAGGCGCATGTGAGCTTCACACAAAGTTCTGGCGCAGCCCTCCCCCTCTCCCAAGTACTCCTCCTCTCCCGCGGTGCTTGGCGAAGCCCTGCAGGATTGCCACACTCCTCCATCACCACCACGCCGTCGTGCTGCTGCTGGACGGAGTCTTCCCCAACCTCTCCCTCTCACCTTGCTGGATCAAGGCATGGGAGACGTCACCGGGCTATACGTGTGTTGAACGCGGAGGTGCCGTCCGTTCGGCACTAGGATCTCCGGTGATTTGGATCACGACGAGTACGACTCCTTCAACCCCGTTCTCTTGAACGCTTCCGCTTATCGATCTACAAGGGTATGTAGACGCACTCTACTTCCCCTCGTTGCTGGTTTCTCCATAGATAGATCTTGGTGACACGTAGGAAAATTTTGAATTTCTGCTACGTTCCCCAACACAAACATGGCATGGATGGCATGCCATACTTCGGCCGGCGTTGAGAGCGTCGCGACCTGTGCCAGGATCTCGCGGGATAGGGATCCCATCAAGAATCCTTGGAGCTGCTGCTGCTGCGCGTACCAGAGGGATCGTGCGAAGTTGAAGACCTGTTCATCCTTGCCGTCCTTGGTGATGGTGATTGTGGCCGGCGGTGGCAGGCTCTGCGCGTCGAGGTGGTGCTCCATCTGGGCGCCCTTGATTTGGGGCAGCACGATGGCCTTCCAGAGGAGGAAATTACCCCTCGTGAGCTTCTCTTGGGGTGGCGATCCGAGGAGGGAGGCGTTGGTGGGAGTGGAGGTGGAGGAGGAGGCAAAAGCGGAGGAAGATGAGGTGGTGAGCGCACCAATGGTGCTAGCCGTCATGGCGGCGGAGGTGGTGGACATCTCGCTCGGTCGAAGAGATAGCTAGATGCGATCTTTCCTGATCTATCGAGGAAGAGGCTCTGTTACCATGTAAAACAAAGGAGGAAGCGTAGAACCCTTTGCTCGGGCCGCATTGCATTATATCGAAGGTATGCCGTGGCTTACAAGAAAGGCATCGATCGAGAGAAGAGATAGATCGATGCCCGGTTGGTTACAGAGAGGAATAACAGAAGAAGAGATAAGAGAAGATTACAAGTTTAAAACTACTCCTATCTCTTTACAACTTATTCTAACAGTTGGAGGCATGAGTGGCTGTAGGGAGCGTCAGCCTTTGCCCCTCGGCGGCGTAGGCTGCGAAAGTGGCGCACACGAGGTCTGTCACAGTGCCTTCGGCGTCCAGTAGCATAGGCGCCGTCTACATGTTCCTCTCTACCATCACGTTTGCGTCTGCCACGGCGCCGACCTCTCCAACAATGATGCCACCTGGTGGGGCAGCAACACCTCTAGCGCGGCATGTGCGAGCCAAGAGCTACTCATGCAAGCGAAATAAAGTCAATCGACGGAGCTTAGTCTAGTTACGCCCGATGATATTAGAGATGGAAACTTGATCCGCCGACCATCAACCATGAATCCACTGGCTTCCAGTTGCGGTCAACGAAGAAAACCATCAGAACCATTCCTGAAAAATCTCATGTCCTCCACGCCGATGCTAGAGTGTCCGCCGTCTCAAACAGCCGAGCCCTAGGACACAAGTCCACTATTGGGATGCTGCCGTCACAACATCCTCACTGAAACAGACTAGCACGTAAATCCATCACCCACAAAAATCCCAATCGCACTGACGCATCGAGGCACCTGTCACATCAATGAGATGTGGTGCTCCGTTTCAGGGTACATGCGCATTGTTTAAGATGCTTGCAGGGATTACCGAAGGCCCACACAATTAAGGAGATTGGTTGGCTTTGATTTAATTTTGCATTTGATCAATTTTAAGAGAAAAGTACACATTAAGACTCTGAATTAACTAGTCAGTTTAAAATCCATCCCTGAACTTCAAAACAGGTCATCCCACACCCTAAACTAAGCATCCGGTTCAATAATCAATCCCTGTCCCGATTTTCAATTGTTGGGGTGGTTTTTTCCACATTGACAGTGTTAAACATTGTAATGTGTTGTCTCGTGTGCATGCGTGAGTTTGTTGTAATCCGGTTAGGCTTAGAGATATGATCCCATATTCTGTTAGGTTACTTGGAGATCAATCCTAGCCTAACCGACTCCTGTAATCTCCTGGCCTCGAGCCTATATTAACACGCACGCGTCCCTGCGCAAAGCATACGCTTAAGCCTAGTTTTCTACATGGTATACAGAGCCTAAACTCTTCCATCGCATCTAGATGTCTTCGTCGTCCTCCTCCGCCATGACCGCACCTTCCCTTGCTTCCCTCGGCCATACCATCACAGAGAAACTAAACCGTGAGAATTTTCTCGTCTGGAGGGCGCAGGTACTGCCGCATGTTCGCGCGGCGGGCATGATAGGGTTCCTCGACGGTTCCCAGAAGGAACCCGCTGCTGAGATCCGCACGGAGCGGGACAACGCCGGCAAGAAGGAGGTCACCGTCACCGCCAACCCAGAGCACGCCATCTGGGTTACTCAGGACCAGCAGGTGCTCTCGTTTCTGATCGCAACTCTTTCCCGCGAAGTACTTCTGCAGGTCAGCAACTGCAGGACAGCCGCCGCCACTTGGAGTGCTCTCCTCCAGAGCTTCTCCTCCCAATCCCGCGCCCGCATCATCCAGCTTCGCGATCAGATCGGCCACACCAAGAAGGGCGACATGACCGCGGCTGCCTACTTCACCAAGATGAAGGGGCTCGCTGACGAACTTCCAGCCGCCGGGAGACCTCTGGATGAAGATGATGTTGTCTCTCACATCATCCAGGGGCTCATGCACGAGCCGGAGTACAGCGGTTTCGTCTCCGCTGTCTCCACGCGCACCATCACCGACCAGCCCATTGGACTCGGCGAGCTATTCTCGCTGTTACTCGCTGCCGAGTCACGCATCGCCGCACAAACCTCCGCCTACTCCGCCAACCTTGCTGCAAAAGGCGGAGGCCGTGGCAACTCCAGCCAGGGAGGCTCTCGTGGCGGCGGCAACAGCGGCTCCCGTGGCTACAACAACAACACGGGCGCCCGCTTCTTCGACAACTTCTCTGGCGGCGGCGGCTCTGGCGGAGCGCCTTGCCAGGGTGGTGACCGCGGTGACCGTGGTGATCGCGAGAAGTGTCAAATCTGCAAGAACGAGGGGCATGGTGCGTGGCGCTGCAAGAAACGCTACGACCGCAACTTCAACAACAATGTGCGTAACCCTGCTGGTGGTGGAGGTGGTGGTGGTGGCGGTGGGAACCGTTCTGCCAACGCCGTCCACTCCTATGGAGTTGATACCAATTGGTATCTCGACTCCGGCGCAACCAACCACGTGACTGGCGAGCTAGAGAAGCTTGCTGTTCATGATCGCTACACCGGCTCGGAGCAAATCCACACCGCAAGTGGTCAAGGTATGGACATTGCACATGTTGGTCATTCAGTTCTGTCTACTCCTCATGGCTCCTTAGATCTCAAGAACATACTTCACTCTCCGCATGCCGACAAAAGTTTACTTTCTGCCTATCAACTCATCAAAGATAACCATGCTTTTCTTGAGATTTACCCTGAAATATTTTTTGTTAAGGATCGGGCCACTCGGAGGACCATTCTTCAAAACGAGAGTAGGGGTGGCTTGTTTCCTGTTTCTGGCTGGCAAGATGCTCCTTCTCCACAAGTCCTAAGTGTGATCAAACCATCTACTTCACGGTGGCACAAGCGCTTAGGACATCCTGCTTTACCGGTGGTCCAGAAAATTCTTCGCGATTTTAGTCTTCCTGTGTCAAATAAACAAGATCATTTGCTAGTTTGTGATGCTTGCCAGATGGCCAAGAGCCATCAACTTCCATATCCCAAGTCGTTTAGTGTGTCAAAAGCTCCCTTAGAGCTTATTTTTTCGGATGTATGGGGTCCTGGACCCGTCTCTGTAGGCAGACAGAAATATTATGTGAGCTTTATTGATAATTTTAGCAAGTTTAGTTGGATTTATTTGCTCAAAAATAAGTCTGATGTGTTTGACAAATTTCATCTCTTTCAACAGCATGTTGAACGTCTCTTTGATCGCAAAATTCTTGCTATGCAAACAGATTGGGGGGGGTGAGTACCAAAAACTCAATTCCTTCTTTGATCGCATTGGCATTACTCATTACGTGTGACGCCCGGATAATCAAGCTACAGTAACCTCTGCTAATGACGCCAAGCATCGCCGCTAATAAAACGATTCAATTCAAATTTGAATTTTGGCAAACAAACAAAGTTTTCAAACTTTAAAACAAAAATGTTCGAACGTGTCAAATATTGCCTGAGATAATTATAGTGCAGTAAACACATTTTAGAAAATGTCTAAATAATTTAAATTGATTTAAAAATAGGAAAGAAAATAAATAAAAATAAAACAGAAAAACTAAAACCTACAACTAACAAAAAAAAAGAAGAAGAGAAACCCCGGGCTTCGCCCCTACTACCACAGCCCCACAGGCCACCACGAGCCCGACCCCCCACTCTCTCCTTATCCCCTACGGTGAGACCCCGAAACCCTAACCACCCGTCACCCACTCGCCCCCCCCCTCGCTCCCCTCCCGATCCAGATCGGATCGGGACCGAACCCCCGACCCCGCCATCGCAGCCACACGCCTTGCGGCATCGCTTTGTCCCGCCGCCACCAGACGCCATCGCGTCGGCCCCTCCTGCGCTCATCATCCTCCTCCCCGTCGGAACCGCCCTGAGCCCGGAGCCGCTCTCCCCCGACGCCAGCATCTCCCCCGAACGACGCCGCCCCGTGCTGGGCTTCCTCCTCAGCCCAGCCATCGTCGCCGCCCGGAGCCCCGCACCTCGCCGGAACCTCACCGCCGGCCTGCTTCCACTCCGTCGCTCGTCCCCGTCGGCCTCCCCAAGCTTCCCCGAGCCCGCTGCCCGTGCCCTACTCCCCCTGTGAGCTCCCCCTCTCCTCGTCCGTCGCCACGGTCACCGCACCCAGCGCACGCCCTTGACCATCGCCCTGTACGCGCGCCGCCCGTGCTCACTGCGGCCTCGTCTCGCCCGACGTGTAGTCGCACCAAGCCGCACCCGCAGTGCTTCTCCTTCCCGGAGCGCTTGCACCTGCCATGGCCCGACCACCACCTCCCCTCGCCGGATCCGTCGCCCGCCACTCCCCCTTCCCGCTCACAGCCCAGCACCGTCGCCGGCCACCGCAGCAGCCCTCTGGTGGCCACGCCGACTCACGCCCACGCCACGGGCAGGGCCTCGCGCCGCTTGCCGCTTGTGCGGTGGCGGCGGCGCCCGCCAGCCTCGCCCGCTCTGCGCCTCGCGGCGCCCCCTCGGCGCCTGTTGGGGCCGGCCACCACGCCCGCACGCCGGTGCCCGTTGCCCGCAACCGCGCCCGCGCCCGTTGTGCCCGAACCCGCTAAGGCCCATGTGCCTATGACATGAGGGGCCCACGCCCAGAACGGAAATTAAAAAAAAAGATTAAAATAAATAGATAAATAAATAATTAAAATAACTAAAATATTAATCAATTAATTAAAGAATTAATTAACTTAAATAATCCTGATTAGTTAACCTAATTAATTGTAGTTAATAAACCTAATCATTTTAGTTAGACTAACTAAACCTGATTAGTTAGTCTTAGACAATGACAGTGGGACCCACACGTCAGGTCAACTCCCTGTTGACTGCTGATGTCATGTTGATGTCATGATGACGTCAGCAAACACTATTCTGGATAATGTTAGAATTAAATAGTTAAATAAATCCTAAAAATGATTTAAATCTTTTAAAATTAATATAAAATAAACCGTAGCTCAGATGAAAATACTTTCTACATGAAAGTTGCTCAGAACGACGAGACGAATCCGGATACGCAGCCCGTTCGTCCGCCACATGTCCCTAGTATAGAGAACCTGCAACATTTCACCTCCGATTCATCTATCCGAAAACACGAAACACCGGGGTTACTTTCCCGGATGTTTCCCCCCTTCACCGGTATCACCTCATACCGCATTAGAACACGTCTAGCTCTGTCTGTTGTCCTGTTATGCACTTGCTTGCTATGTATTTACTGTTTCTCCCCCCCCCCTCTTCTCTCCGGTAGCCCCCGTGACGATGCTGATGCCCCTGTGGACGACTACGTCACCGACGACCCCTCCTTCTTGTCTGAGCAACCAGGCAAGCCCCCCCTTTGATCACCAGATATCGCCTATTCTTCTCTATACTGGTTGCATTAGAGTAGTGTAGCATGTTCTTGTTTGATTACTCCTATTACATTGTATAGCTTTGTCATTGTTGCTACAATCATTGATACCTTACCCATGATCCTAAATGCTTAGTATAGGATGCTAGTTTGTCATCATTGGCCCTACACTCTTGTCGATCGCCTTGCTATACTATCGGGCTGTGATCACTTGGGAGGTGATCACGGTATATACTACATACATACATACTATACAGATGGTGACTAAAGCGGGTCCGCTCAAGAGTACCCGCAAGTGATTCTGATGAGGGGGCTGAAAGGACAGGTGGCTCCATCCCGGTAGAGGTGGGCCTGGGTTCCCGACGGCCCCCGACTGTTACTTTTTAGCGGAGCGACAGGGCAGGTTGAGACCACCTAGGAGACAGTGGGCTGGCCTGCTCGGCGTTCGCGGATACTTAACACGCTTAACGAGATCTTGGTATTTGATCTGAGTCTCGCCATTTGGTCTATACGCACTAACCATCTACGCGGGAGTAGTTATGGGTATCCCGACATCGTGGTATCAGCCGAAGCCTTCTTGACGTCAAGAATCGAAAGCGCGCGCCGGATTGGAACGTAAGCTGCGCTTGTATTAGGGGCTAGTTACGCTTCCGGCCGCCCCATACGTCTTGTGTGTGCTCAGGCGGCGGGGCCTGCACCCTGCGCGACTTAGGTTTAGACCGGCGTCTTGACCTCTCTGTTGTGCCTAGGTGGGGCTGCGACGTGTTGATCTTCCGAGGCCGGGCATGACCCAGGAAAGTGTGTCTCGCCAAATGGGATCAAACGTGTTGGGTTATGTGGTGCACCCCTGCAGGGAACTTAATCTATTCGAATAGCCGTGATCTTCGGTAACAGGACGACTTGGAGTTGTACCTTGAGCTTATGACAACTAGAACCGGATACTTAATAAAACACACCCTTCCAAGTTCCACAGACAACCCGGTGATCGCTCTCTAACAGGGCTACGAAGAGAGGATCGCCGGGTAGGATTATGCTATGCGATGCTACTGGAGATGCTACTTGGAGGACGTCAATCTACTCTCTTCTACATGCTGCAAGACGGAGGCTGCCAGAAGCGTAGTCTTCAACAGGATTAGCTATCCCCCTCTTATTCTGGCATTCTGCAGTTCAGTCCACCGATATTGCCTCCTTACACATATACCCATGCATATGTAGTGTAGATCCTTGCTTGCGAGTACTTTGGATGAGTACTCACGGTTGCTTTCTCCCCCCTTTTCCCCCTTTTCTTTCTTTCTGATTGTCACAACCAGATGCTGGAGTCCAGAGCAGACGCCACCGTCGATGGCGACTACTATCTTTGGAGGTGCCTACTACTACATGCAGCCCGGCGACGACGACGAGGAGTAGTTTAGGAGGATCCTGCGGGAGGCTGCGCCTCTTCGATCTGATCCCGGTTTGTGCTAGCCTTCTTAAGGCAAACTTGTTTAACTTATGTCGTACTCAGATATTGTTGCTTCCGCTGACTCGTCTATGATCGAGCACTTGTATTCGAGCCCTCGAGGCCCCTGGCTTGTATTATGATGCTTGTATGACTTATTTATGTTTTTAGAGTTGTGTTGTGATATCTTCCCGTGAGTCCCTGATCTTGATCGTACACGTTTGCGTGCATGATTAGTGTACGATTGAATCGGGGGCGTCACAAGTTGGTATCAGAGCCGACTGCCTGTAGGAATCCCCTTTCCAACTCTTTGGCCGAAGTCGAGTCTAGTCAATACAAAACTTTTACTAACATGGCTGTGTGTCTTATGGGCACACGTCGCCATTGGGTGGTAGTAGGATCTTTTACTCCTCGACCTTTACTCTGGGAATCTGATCTCTCTTCTGTTCGGGTTAAATGAATTTTGCTAAAATCTAACATTAGGATCTCGTTATCACTTTCACCCGGAGAGCCCCTTATTACTGAGGATCGTCTGCTGCACATGAAGACCCTAAAGATACTCTCCGCAGTTAACCCGAGAACTTGTCTTCATCGCGTTTGCAATTCCCCTTCCACTGTCAACCCTTATGGATAACTACTTGCAGTCGTTATTCTTACATTCATCCCCAGTTGGTCTTGTTATTACAAGTTACCCCGAAATACTCGTCATTGTTTCGATAATCCTTTGAGCTTATTGCCTTGCTGTTCTTTGTCACCTGAATACCCGTACGGATAATTCTCGCACTTATCGAGTATCCTCTTATCCCCAGTTGTTCATATGCTTTTCAAAATACTTGGAAATACTAACCGATCTTCCGAGTTTCCTCTTCAAACTATTGCTCGGCAAATACTTGTCTGCTTGCAATATGGATGCTTTCCATATGTGTAGCAATATTCATTAGTATCCTTTGACACGATCATTTTGATCCTATCGATTCAACATGTGTGTGAAAGCACGCAATCATCAGTTGATCCTTTTAAATTATCTTTCCGGCTCAGACATCATTTTTGAACATGAGCTGGTTCTCGAGCAAACTATTTGTCGTCAATTGTGCCTCTGGTCTATCCAACTTATCCATCCTTGATCAGAGCGTCTGCTTCTGATCCCTTGTTTTGGAAAGCATAATCCCTTTGTTATCTAAGCATCGAATTGTTCAGATGTTCTATAATATGATGCCCGTGCATTCTTCTTCCTCTGGTTGAGTATCGATGCTCACATCAGATCCCTTGTGGACCATCGGTTCCTTTGTTGGATTCTATCCGACAGTGTCCTTCATAATTAATCACCTTGTGAGTTCTTTCTCCGATACATAATGCCTTGGGTAAATTGTATCCTCTGCTTTCTCAACCATGCTCTACCTTCGAGCTTGAGTTAATTACTTCTAAAGATTCTGGTATATGATTCTAAGATGCCCCGATGGGTTGAACCTATGCCTTCCTTAATATGTGTGAACTCGAAAGTTTTCACGAGTCGTACTCTTTCGGTATTTTGCGGATAATATTTCAACACTACAACTTCATCGAAAGCGAGAAGTGAATGAAAGGGTATGCATTGGAGAAGTGGGAGTCGACCTTGAACTGGTGTTCATGCCCATGGACACGATGTAGATCTTATCATTAAAGCTTCTCTTAAATTAATTATCCCTTTGGTATAAGTTCATCTTATATCGGGATCCGCCTTTTGTAATCGTGGTTCGACCATGTTCTCTTTTAAATACCATTTCTCGTGCAAGTTTAAGCACTTTGGTCTTGATGAGAGCAATAGCCCAGTCCAACCTCTACTTTGATCTGTCATCAAGTATTACCCCCTGGTATCTCGGGATTATCATGGAACTGCGTAACTTTTTATGAGTTCTTCATCAAGTGCTACATTCCCACTGATTCCAATTTTTCACGGGCTCTGAGTTTTTAAACACTCAAAGACACCAATAACTGAACCGAGTCCGCACTATGGTTCAACAACTCTTCAGTAAGCTTTTATAAGTACGAGTTTGTACCCTATCACGCCATTCCTAGCCTGTTTGACTATATCATTGTCGTGATGATTCTAACTGTGCTACCTGGTCCTTATTCTCGAAGCACAAAATTTTTGACGATGAGCTAAGCTTACGTCGATCTTCCTCGTCATATCAGTTTGCCTTGAACAACAATCTTGATTACAAGTTTGTGTCCTACCCATGGTTCCGATAACCTTCCACTACCTCATTCCTTTGACTTGATGTCGTCGCTGATTGATTACATCTTCATGAAATCTCTCGACAAATGTGTCGTGATCGTCATCAACCTTATGAGTTCTTCCAAGATATCTATTGAATTCATGATGAGAAATACCGTCCTTGCCCCTCGATGGTTTGTGTTATCCTCGACCACTTTATTGCCTTCCGTTCAACACAAACTTATTCATGTTTTGTGTTATACCTTGAGATCCTTACTATTCAGCATCTGTTCTTCTTTACCTTGGAGTATTACCATCTTTTATGTCAGGATTGTCATGAGAATTTCACCACCTCTTAAAAATTCTTGGTATAGTGATACTTCTCACCATCACCATTCTTTCTTGGTCCTCGTGTTGATTCCAACCAGGGTACCAACAAGTGAGCGGTGTTGTTTGGATTCCGCCCTTCTAGCAACCCTATTGCTTGAAGTTAATGGCCGGCCGTTCATTCTTAGACTATTGATTATTGAATCACCATTCCAATGTTGGCCGTGCAATCCACCTTTCAACCATTGTTAAAATTGTGTATGTTTTCCTCAAGCATACTTCAATATATCATTTTGATCTGGCAAATGTTATCTCCTTGTTCACATAATTGTGGAAATCCATCCTTTGGAAATTTTGATGAATTGTCGCTGAGTTCATCAGCCACCTTCTTGTCCTCTCCTTGGGTTAATGATGAACTGTTGTTAACGGAAATCACTTCATAGTTCATTTTCCGAGAATCTTACAGTGTCATCCCGTCAAGTTGTGTTGCACCTTTCTTCTCAGGCATACTAAGTCTGAGGTATCCTGACACCAATCAGATCTGAATCTCGGTCAGATATGATGGTTGGGACATATCCCCAAGAGTTATAACATTGGTCTCTACATAACCCGGTAAGGTGGTGTCTTTGTTTAGCACCCCTGGCCAAAGGCCCTATTGTTATAGATTCCTTTTTAGCAAGGTTAACCATTCTTCCATATGGAAATTGTAAGACCTATTTTTTTAGGTTGTTCCTGATGAATCCTTTGTTTATCCAAGTCCGATCCTTGCTTGAAGACCATATCAATGCTATCTCAAGCATGTACGTGGTACTTCGATCTTCAATAAGAACATTTGAAGCCCAATGCTAAATGTTTCTTGCTCAATTATCCTAACACCGTTGTGTGGGTATTGTCATCAAATCCTCTCCCCTTACCTAAATGGTTTCTACTTACTATCCCGTCGTGGATATCTTGCTCTATTGTCCTTGGGAAGGATATACCCTTGAACAATGTGTTTAAACACATTTTCCTTTCCATTGTTCTGATTAATCGGATAATCGTATTTTCCTTTCCATTCTTTTGCTTAACCTTTCCTGAATCTGACTTGACTGAGCAGAGATAATTCCATGCTTAGATAAGCACCTTGTTGTACCACTCTGCTTGTAAGACCCTGTTACTATTGTTGATGACATTCTGGTAACCACCGATGGGTGATAGCTTGCCAATTGGTTTGCCTCGTTCAATGAGCAGGGAAAATGGTTCTCTTCGTCCCTCGCCCTTGGTATCGATGTTGTTGCCGACATAACTGATAGGCTACCCTCTGACACGCCTTACTATCATGACCTGCAAGATGTCGGCCCCCTTCCTACTTTTGAACCACATGGTGGGCCCATAACCCACAGTTCCACAGGATCGAAACCTGACTCTCCTGCACCCCCTGTTCCCAAGGTTGCTCCTCGCGTGTGGCCTCGTATGAAATTCACGAGCCATCTTCCGAGGGATCATCAAATCTGATGCCGGACGCAATACTTATTCCTGATTGCTTTGAGCCCTTTCACGCCCTGTTTCAGGCAACGAATGATTGTCTGCCCGCTTGAAACATCACATGATACCTCCTTACCTTGCTCTCGATATTTTCTTAAGTATAAATTTGAGAGTTACTTCCGCCATCTTCCTCGATGTTACCGACCAGATAGTCGACCTTGTAGAGGCCCGTACTCCCGGAATGCCCACCCTTTATCCTTTCGGTAAGTACGATGAAGATCCCGAAGAAAGGATGTGTACTACATCATGATGGCCTGAAGCAGAGAAATGAAGACATCAACATAATGGATCGACCGCTTCGAGAAGAGCAACCAAGACCGAGAACACTCGTTAGAATTATCGTAACCCAATCCCTCCCCCCATAGCTCCCCTCATAAATCTCGGGACGAGATTTCTTGTAGTGGAGGAGAATTGTGACGCCCGGATAATCAAACTACAGTAACCTTTGCTAATGACGCTGTTACTGTCGCTAATAAAACGATTCGAATTCAAATTTGAATTTTTGGCAAACAAACAAAGTTTTCAAACTTTAAAACAAAAATGTTCGGAACGTGTCAAATATTGCATAGATAATTATAGTGCAGTAAACACATTTTTAGAAAATGTCTAAATAATTTAAATTGATTTAAAAATAGGAAAGAAAATAAATAAAAATAAAACAGAAAAACTAAAACCTAAAACTAACAGAAAAAAAAAAGAAGAGAAACCCCCCTGGGCTTCGGCCCAGCTACCACAGGCCCCACTGGGCCACCACCAGCCCCAGCCGCCCCCCCACTCTCTCCTTATCCCCTACGGTGAGACCCCAAACCCTAACCACCGTCACCCACTCCCCCCACTCGCTCCCCCTCCCGATCCAGATCGGATCGGGACCGAACCCCCCGACCCCCTGCCATCGCAGCCACACGCCTTGCCGGCATCGCCTGTCCCCGCCGCCACCAGACGCCATCGCGTCGGCCCCTCCTGCGCTCATCATCCTCCTCCCCGTCGGAACCGCCCTGAGCCCGGAGCCGCTCTCCCCCGACGCCAGCATCTCCCCCGAACGACGCCGCCCCGTGCTGGGCTTCCTCCTCAGCCCAACCATCGTCGCCGCCCGGAGCCCCGCACCTCGCCGGAACCTCACCGCCGGCCTGCTTCCACTCCGTCTCTCGTCCCCGTCGGCCTCCCCAAGCTTCCCCGAGCCCGCTGCCCGTGCCCTACTCCCCCTGTGAGCTCCCCCTCTCCTCGTCCGTCGCCACGGTCACCGCACCCAGCGCACGCCCTTGACCATCGCCTTGTACGCGCGCCACCCGTGCTCACTGCGGCCTCGTCTCGCCCGGCGTGTAGTCGCACCGAGCCGCACCCGCAGTGCTTCTCCTTCCCGGAGCGCTCGCACCTGCCATGGCCCGACCACCACCTCCCCTCGCCGGATCCGTCGCCCGCCGCTCCCCCTTCCCGCTCACAGCCCAGCACCGTCGCCGGCCACCGCGGCAGCCCTCTGGTGGCCACGCCGACTCATGCCCACGCGCCGGTCTGGGCTCCCTGCGCCCTGCTGCCGCTTGTGCGGTGGGCGCGGCGCCCGCCAGCCTCGCCCGCTCTGCGCCTCGCCGGCGCCCCTCGGCGCCCTATTGGGGCCGGCCACCACGCCAAGACGCCGGTGCCGTTCAAGAATCGCGCCCGCGCCACAGTTGCCGAACCGCTAAGGCCCATGTGCCTATGACATGAGGGCCCACGCCCGAACGGAAATTAAAAAAAGATTAAAATAAATAGATAAATAAATAATTAAAATAATTAAAATATTAATTAATTAAATAAAGAATTATTTAACTTAAATAATCCTGATTAGTTAACCTAATTAATTGTAGTTAATAAACCTAATCATTTTAGTTAGACTAACTAAACCTGATTAGTTAGTCTTAGACAATGACAGTGGGACCCACACGTCAGGTCAACTCCTTGTTGACTGCTGATGTCATGTTGATGTCATGATGACGTCAGCAAACACTATTCTGGATAATGTTAGAATTAAATAGTTAAATAAATCCTAAAAATGGTTTAAATCTTTTAAAATTAATATAAAATAAACCGTAGCTCGGATGAAAATACTTTCTACATGAAAGTTGCTCAGAACGACGAGACGAATCCGGATACGCAGCCCGTTCGTCCGCCACACGTCCCTAGCATAGAGAACCTGCAACATTTCACCTCCGGTTCATCTATCCGAAAACACGAAACACCGGGGTTACTTTCCCGGATGTTTCCCCCCTTCACCGGTATCACCTCATACCGCATTAGAACACGTCTAGCTCTGTCTGTTGTCCTGTTATGCACTTGCTTGCTATGTATTTACTGTTTCTCCCCCCCTCTTCTCTCCGGTAGCCCCCGTGACGATGTTGATGCCCCTGTGGACGACTACGTCACCGACGACCCCTCCTTCTTGTCTGAGCAACCAGGCAAGCCCCCCCTTTGATCACCAGATATCGCCTATTCTTCTCTATACTGCTTGCATTAGAGTAGTGTAGCATGTTACTGTTTGATTACTCCTATTCTGTTGCATAGCCTGTCATTGTTGCTACAATCATTGATACCTTACCCACAGTCCTAAATGCTTAGTATAGGATGCTAGTTTGTCATCATTGGCCCTACACTCTTGTCAGTCTGCCTTGCTATACTATCGGGCTGTGATCACTTGGGAGGTGATCACGGGTATATACTACATACATACATACTATACAGATGGTGACTAAAGCCGGGTCCGCTCAAGAGTACCCGCAAGTGATTCGATGAGGGGCTGAAAGGACGGTGGCTCCATCCGGTAGAGGTGGGCTGGGTTCCCGACGGCCCCGATTGTTATTTTTTGTAGCGGAGCGGCAGGGCAGGTTGAGACCACCTAGGAGACAGTGGGCTGGCCTGTTCGGGCGTTCGCGGATACTTAACACGCTTAACGAGATCTTGGTATTTGATCCGAGTCCGCCATTTGGTCTATACGCACTAACCATCTACGGGAGTAGTTATGGGTATCCCGACGTCGTGGTATCACCGAAGCCTTCTTGACGTCAAGAATCGAGCGGGCGGCGCGCGGATTGGAACGTAAGCTGCGCTTGTATTAGGGGCTAGTTACGCTTCCGGCCGCCCACATAACGTCTTGGTGTGCTCGAGGCGATGGGCCTGACACTGCGGCGCTTAGGTTTAGACCGGCGTCTTGACCTCTCTGTTGTGCCTAGGTGGGGCTGCGGCGTGTTGATCTTCCGAGGCGGGCATGACCCAGAAAGTGTGTCCGCCAAATGGGATCAAGCGTGTTGGGTTATGTGGTGCACCCTGCAGGGAAGTTAATCTATTCGAATAGCCGTGATCTTCGATAACAGGACGACTTGGAGTTGTACCTTGACCTTATGACAACTAGAACCAGATACTTAATAAAACACACCCTTCCAAGTTCCACAGACAACCCGGTGATCGCTCTCTAACAGGGCGACGAAGAGAGGATCGCCGGGTAGGATTATGCTATGCGATGCTACTGGAGATGCTACTTGGAGGACGTCAATCTACTCTCTTCTACATGCTGCAAGACGGAGGCTGCCAGAAGCGTAGTCTTCGACAGGATTAGCTATCCCCCTCTTATTCTGGCATTCTGCAGTTCAGTCCACCGATATTGCCTCCTTACACATATACCCATGCATATGTAGTGTAGATCCTTGCTTGCGAGTACTTTGGATGAGTACTCACGGTTGCTTTCTCCCCTTTTCCCCTTTTCTTTTTTCTCGGTTGTCACAACCAGATCTTTGGAGTCCAGAGCAGACGCCACCGTCGATGGCGACTACTATTTGGAGGTGCCTACTACTACATGCAGCCCGCCGACGCGGCGACCTGGGAGTAGTTTAGGAGGATCCTGCAGGAGGCCTGCGCCTCTTCGATCTGTATCCCGGTTTGTGCTAGCCTTCTTAAGGCAAACTTGTTTAACTTATGTCTGTACTCAGATATTGTTGCTTCCGCTGACTCGTCTATGATCGAGCACTTGTATTCGAGCCCTCGAGGCCCCTGGCTTGTATTATGATGCTTGTATGACTTATTTATGTTTTTAGAGTTGTGTTGTGATATCTTCCCGTGAGTCCCTGATCTTGATCGTACACGTTTGCGTGCATGATTAGTGTACGATTGAATCGGGGGCGTCACATTACGTCTCATGTCCACATGCTGATCAGCAGAATGGATCTGCAGAGCGAAAGCATCGACACATTGTGGAAGTTGCTCTGTCACTTCTTGCCCATGCCTTTATGCCCTTAAAATTTTGGGACGAGGCGTTTCTTACCGCTGTGTATCTTATCAACCGTGTCCCTAGTAGGGTTATCAACAACCAAACTCCACTTGAACGCCTTTTTGGCAAGAAACCAGACTATACCTTTCTTCGCATTTTTGGGTGTGCCGTTTGTCCTAATCTGCGTCCTTTCAATAAGCACAAACTTGAATTCCGGTCAAAACAATGTGTCTTCTTGGGTTATAGCAGCTTACACAAGGGATACAAGTGCCTCGATGTAGCCTCTGGTCGTGTCTATGTTTCTAGGGACGTCGTTTTTGATGAACACGTGTTTCCCTTCGCCACACTTCATCCGAATGCTGGTGCTCAACTACGCAAAGAACTTACTCTTTTACCGGTTCACCTTCTGCCATCGCCTCGTTTTGATCAAGGGGGAGTAGTAGATGCTGCTGACCACGTGTCTATGTCTAATGATACCTTTGATCAAAACCTTGACGCAAGTGTGCAGGAAAACGGAGAAGCTTTTGGCGAAAATTCGCATGATTTTATGCATGCTGAAACGACAGAAGAGGCTGCAGAAGATCCAGACGCCAATCCCGGGGAAAATCACTCGGGATCCGTGGCGCCAGGTGCATCAGGTGGCGCAGGCACAGGAGAATCCCCAGCGGGATCCGCGCCGTCTCCTGATTCGGCGGCAGACCAGTCTGTGTCACGCAGCGGGCCCGCGGTCCGTCGCGTCATTCGACAGTCAGCAGCGGCGGGGCCTGGTGGCCCACCCCCACGTGCGGGCGGCCGGCTCCCGGGTGTGGACGAGCGGGCTCCACGTCACGCGGGCGGGAATGCGCCCGACCGGATGCTGCATGCCAGCCCAGGCGCGCCAAGTGGCAGTTCTGGAGAGGCTGTCCCGTCTCCCGATCTGGATCCGCTACAGGAGCTATCTCCAAGATCTTCTGCGGCTGATTCCGGTACAGACGTGTCATCTTCTTCAAATCGTCTTCTACAGCAACTTGAACGACCAGCTCCGCCACCTCCTGTGCGCTCCAACACCAGGTCACAAAGTGGTATTGTTAAACCTAAAATATATAAAGATGGATGTGTACGTTGGGGCTCGTTTTGTGCAACAGGTGAACCGCAAAATTTTGGAGAAGCGTTGGGTGAACCGCGTTGGAGGGAGGCAATGGATGAAGAGTATGCTGCTTTGATGAAGAACAAAACTTGGCGTCTAGTTCCACCAGTCAGAGGCAGAAATATAATTGACTGCAAGTGGGTCTATAAGGTAAAGAGAAAATCTGATGGCACCATTGACAGGTACAAGGCACGTCTGGTTGCTAAAGGTTTTAAACAGAGGTATGGGATTGACTATGAGGATACGTTTAGTCCAGTGGTAAAAGCTGCTACTATTAGATTGATTCTTTCAGTTGCAGTATCTAGAGGTTGGTGCATAAGACAACTAGATGTAAAGAATGCGTTCTTGCATGGTGTTCTGGAAGAGGAAGTGTTCATGAGGCAACCTCCTGGGTATGAGAATCCAAATGCACCACATCATATTTGCAAGCTTGATAAGGCACTATATGGACTAAAACAAGCACCTAGAGCTTGGTACTCTCGGCTCTCCTCTAAGTTACAATCACTTGGATTTACTCCTTCAAAGGGAGATACTTCATTGTTTTTCTATCACCGACGTGGGATAACCATTTTTATGCTTATTTATGTTGATGATATAGTTGTCACTAGTTCATCATCTAAGGCAGTTGAGGCTCTTCTTATGGACTTGAGCAAAGAGTTTGCACTTAAAGATCTTGGCAGTCTTCACTTCTTTCTTGGAATTGAGGTAAAGAATGCAAGAGATGGGATTGTGTTGTCACAAGGAAAATATGTGCAGGAAATACTTCAGAGGATGGGCATGAAAGGATGTAAGCCGTCATCTACACCTTTGTCTGCCTCTGAGAAGATGTCTCTTCATGATGGAGAGATCCTTGGAGCAGAGGACTCCACCAGGTACAGAAGTATTGTAGGAGCATTACAGTATCTGACATTGACTAGACCAGATATCTCATATTCAGTAAATAAAGTATGTCAGTTCTTACATGCTCCTACTAGTGCACATTGGACTGCAGTAAAGAGGATACTTAGATATCTTCAAGGGACACAGAGTCATGGACTGAAAATTGGAAAGTCAGATTCTATGCTTGTAAGTGCTTTTTCAGATGCAGATTGGGCAGGTTGTCCTGATGATAGAAGATCAACAGGAGGCTTTGCTGTGTTTCTTGGCAGTAATTTGGTTTCTTGGAGTGCTCGTAAACAGCCAACTGTATCCAGATCAAGTACAAAAGTTGAGTACAAGGCTCTAGCTAATGCCACTGCAGAGGTTATCTGGGTTCAGAACTTGCTAACAGAATTGGGTGTTTCTCATCCAAGAGCAGCGTCACTTTGGTGTGACAATCTTGGTGCAACCTATTTGTCTGCTAATCCCATCTTCCATGCCAGGACGAAGCATATTGAAATTGACTACCACTTTGTTCGAGAACGAGTGGCTGATAAACTGCTGAATATCAGATTCATACCTACAGGTGATCAGGTGGCAGATGGATTTACTAAACCTCTCACCTTGCGGCAATTAGAAGCTTTTAGGCACAATCTCAACTTAGAGAGTTGTGATTGAGGGGGAGTGTTAAACATTGTAATGTGTTGTCTCGTGTGCGTGCGTGAGTTTGTTGTAATCCGGTTAGGCTTAGAGATATGATCCCATATTCTGTTAGGTTACTTGGAGATCAATCCTAGCCTAACCGACTCCTGTAATCTCCTGGCCTCGAGCCTATATTAACACGCACGCGTCCCTGCGCAAAGCATACGCTTAAGCCTAGTTTTCTACAGACAGCTGACTGCGCACCGCCACATCACTATTTGACCCCCACCTTACTTACGGGCCTGCCCAGGAAAACACGAAAATATGAAGAAGAAAAAACCCCTGCTCCATCCCTGCGTAACTGCTGTGTGCTGCTTCATTCCCTCCTTGTAGCGCTCCCTCATGGAATACACGCACCTCCTGGCTGGCATCGGCGGCTCGGATCCATGGCCACTCACTTCCTGTGCATCGGGGAGGCTGAAGACAGTCATGAGCACCGCAGCGAGCGGCAGGATCGGGGAATCCATAGACAATATATGATAGTGGGTCTATCTCAGGGGAGAGGAGATGCGGTTCTCCTGCTCCAGGGAGTAGTACCTAATACGTATGGCAGCGACCTCCTCCTGTGGCTACTGCCCAGCTCACCAATGGCTAGAAGACGTAGTCCTCATAGTCCACATTCCCCGCCAGATGCGCGTGGTCGATTCCGTGATCCAGGGTCCTTCCGGCGGCTGCAAAGGCGCGCAGAGTAAACAGGGGAACGTGCGTGAAACTCCCCTCCGTCCTAAGTCCTTCCTTATGTACTGTCTTCGTGTGTGTGTGCTTGTGCGTGTGCGTGCGCGCGCGCGCGCGTGCGTGCGTGTGTGTGTGAATGCTCCCGTGTATGCTTATGCTGGTTTCGTGTGCGGATTTGTTTTTTTTAGTTGGGCTTAGTTGGCACTACTTGCTGATGTGGCACTGCCCGGTCAGCAGTCAACGCGGTTAAAATCACTTGACCGAGTCAAAACTGAGCGGAGAGTTGATTCTTGAACCAGATGGTTGGTTCGGGGCGTAGGATGACCAGTTTTGAAGTTGAGGATCGGATTTTAGCCTAAATCATTAGTTTAGGCGTATAATGTGTGTTTTTATTAAATTTGTCGAACTAGCACCATTTTAAACAGAGTTTCTTATAGTGTTACTTATTTCTGCACATATTAAACTTCATCAGAAAATTGCCAAAAAAAAATGTCAAAAAGTGTTTTAGAACAAGAGAAGAGTCACTGAACCCCAAGCGAGGCCCTGGAGGCTCACCAGGGGCATAAAATATTAGATCACGTGTTGGCCCTAGAGCGCTTCGCAAGAGCACGTGAAGGCCACAAGGACCAGTGTGAGTCTACAGAGGATCCATTCGTTCACCGGTGATTCTCACATGGTTTCCTTCTTCGGCCTGGCCGGGTCCTGCCGCCCACTAGCTGATCTCTTGGCGTTCTAGGTGGGAGTACGTTGATCCTGTCAAGTTTGGAGCTTCGACCGTTCGGATGTGGTGTGTCGTGTTAGTCGTGACGCGGCATGGGTGTCCTGAGCCTCGTGTCTCCTTGCCTCTTGTGGCCGAAGTCCAGGCTAGGTGGGTTTAGCTATGTGTGTCTTCTATTTGGCCGAGCATCCCTCTTCCCTCTGCTTCGGGTATCATACTCGCGCCTTCTTGTGTTCATGTATTGTGTTGTACCATCTCTTGTACTTTCTCTATTCTCTTCTAACAATGAAAAGATACACAAGCTTTGCGTATTCGCGAAAAAAAAGATCCATTCGTTCTAATTTGGTTGCAAAGGAAGCAAATCCATGGCATCATTGAGATAGACTCCAGCCACCCCATTTCTTTTTCTCCTCTTCGTGATCAATCCTCCCAATATCAGCCAGAATGCCACAATGCTAGCCTTGAGATACCTTGGAGTTACTCCTAAAACCAGTTAAATGTATGCTCTTTTTTCCGAATGCAAGGGCATCCCCCCGATTTCCATTTAAAGAGACCAAGTTTTTACAAATGAATGCTCCTTTAGATACAACCATGCTTTTCAATTTCAGTTTCAGAAAAAATTCAGCACCAACAAACATCACCAAAATTCAATAAATTCCAGTGATTTTGGTTTGCATTTCAGCGAAATAGCTGAAATATTCACTTGAATTCAATAAAGATTGAAATTTTAAAAAAATATTTTGAAAAATATTTGAATATCTAGGTACTACTAAAATTACCGAAATATTTTGGCTGAAACATAAATATCTCACTATCTGATAGAATTAATGAAATTCAGTAAATTTCATTGAAATCTCAGTGAAAGTAAAAAAATCATGGATACAGCACAACATCTAAATATGTACCATGTCATATAGCATATTGGGAGTGATCTTAGGTTAATATCTCATTGGCATATCTGGTCGACAAAATCCCTAGGTGGCTGGTTGGTTGGGGACAAGAACTCTGGGAACTTGTCCTATATTGGTTCTTTTTTGAGGTGCTAATGGTCTCTTGGGAAACACCATGACCCCTAGTTCAGCTTGTCATTACATTCCAGTAGGATTTTAGTTAATAACTGAACAAGTGTGACGACACGCTACCAGAATGTCAGACATGCACTATAGTATCATCAGCAGAACGAGCGCATACTCAAATCACGTGTGGCCGTTAGCTACAATTAGCAAATGTCCTCTCGTTCCTTCTGCCTCCTATTCCTAAATGTCTTATATCTAGGCCACTAGCTTTTCTCTATTCTTCAGAGGTACCCTATTTGTAAAGAGCACACAAGGGTGCCACCTTGTAGAGTTATGCTACTACGTGCTTGGGAGAGGATCGATGGAGTGGTATTCTAGCCCAAGCGATTGGTAGTGTCTTGTGTCCTACTTGCTGGAATGCATCTTCTTCTTATGGAACCAGACTAGTCCTAGAGTTGGTGCCTACAATTATGTAACGTGTCCTAGCTAGGACTAAATGGCACCACCATTACTTATAACCAGCACCACCATTACTCACTGCAGCAGGGCTCGCATCACATTGGCCACGCCGGGCGCCATTGCTCACTAGCTATCAACTAACTCTCTAGAATGTTATACGACAATATTTTCTCTTTGTTTCAAGTTGATGTCCAGGCATCTCTATTTGAAAGTACAATTAATCTCTATTGGAAGAAAGGGATAGGGTCATGTGAACCAACACGGAATGGAGTGTCACGTGTAACAAACAACGCAACATGCGCAAGCTCGTCAAATGTGCACGGATAGCATAAAGAAAATTGTTGGTCCTTTAGGATCATGCATACTTTATGAACTGAATCTGGGTCGCATTTGGCTGGTCAGCAAATGAACAATTTTTCTATGGAAGAGACTCAATGGACCTTGGGTGCCTCGTTGACACCCTTGATTCAGGAAAACAGAATTGAAATAGAAAAAAGCCGGCTTACCAAGACATGTACTCTTCAACAACACGAGCAAGACAACAATGGTGGATATCCACTTACTAACATGATACTAAGTTACATGAATAAGTTTTGTTTTTGTGAGGGTACATGACTATAGGTTATGCATGAGCTATGCTAACTAGGACTAGTCTGATTTTGTTTTTGTGAGCTATAGGTTGTACATGACTCGAATTGTCTTAATTACTACAGCATCACCTATACGTATATGTATCCAGAGGATCGGACGTTAGTTACACTGTACACAACCATACATGGGTCGAGACGTCGGGTTCTAACTTCTCACCACCATTTTTACAGCACTACTCTCTCTCTTTCAGACATCAAGACATGGCAGTACTGAGTGAAGAAGCAGATGATGATCTGATCTCTGCGATCCCCCGTCACATACGGCTTGTTATGTACACGTAGCATCGAGTGCGTTCTTGGAGAGGTGCAGCTCCAACGGCGCGGTCGCGTCGGGGGCGCCGTCTTCGCCGGGAGCGGCGGCCTGCGCAACATGGCGGCATTGGCGTCGACGGTGGCACGCGCAAGCCGCCAGGTCGGCCACGTTGGCGTCGGCGCCCAACAGCACATGCACCGGCCATAGGCTCCGGTCCACCATCACGTTCACAGGCTGCTGCGTCAGCCGCGGCGCCGGCCTCTCCACCACCGGGTGGCCCAGCAGCGCCTCTACCGCGGCTCGCACGTGCACAGAGCTCCTCATGACCGACCAGGACGGAGAGAGAAATCAATGAAGATCGATCGACGGTGCGTATGTTATGTACGTGGCTTCTAAAGAAGCGAGAGACGAACTGTTTGTCTAACTGACTGATGTTCGCACTGACACGGACAACCTATATTTTTTTTTTTTGAATTTTCACGGGGGGGCGGGGGGAGTTTCCCCCACCTGAATATATTACGATCACGGAGGGCAAGGCCCCCAGAGGCATACAGAGAGAGTTTTTGGGTTACAACCAGACAAGAACAGATGCCTGCCTAGCGGGCAAGGGCCCTTAGCCAAGAGTCAACATGGCTCCAGCGATCTCGTTGCAGGCGAACACGCCACAGATCGGCGTCCTCCCTACAGCACCGTAGAGCCCAGGTTAGAGACGGGGCCTGCCGCTGAAAAACCACGGCGTTGCGATGTTTCCACAGGTGCCAGCAGCCATAGTTTTAAATAGCGCGCTAAGCATCTTAGCGGCGGACCTCTTCCAAATGCTATAGCGTGCTATAGCGGAGCTATAGCGCGCTATTTAAAATGTTTGCTCATTTGTTTGGACCAAAGTCTCTTAGCGCAAGACCTTTTATAAACGCTATAGCGTGCTATAGCGGACCTATAGCGGGCTATTTAAAACAGTGCCAGCAGCATAGCATTACGTACTCTACGGCAGAGTCCACGATGTTGCTAGCAGCACTGATCAGAGGGTTAACTGGCAGACCGAGGCCCCTTCCGCACATATCCCAACGCTCTGCCAGAAGCCTACCGCGAACGGGCAGGCGAACATCAAGTGATCCGCAGTTTCAAGAGCGACAGGGCACAGAGGGCAGCCGGCCTCGTCTCAATCAAGAATGCACTTCCGCAGCAGGACGTCTCGCGAGTGGATGCACCTCTGAACCAGCAGCCAACAGAAGAACTGGACGCGGGATGGCACCCGCGCACCCCAGATCATGGAGGCATAGCTTGCACGCACCCCACCGAACCGCAAGAGGGCGTAGACCGCGCTGGAGGACAAAGCCCCCCCGCGCGCCCGAGCATGCACCAGAAGACGCTCGTCGCGGCCCTCCCGTCGGTGAGCCTCGTCCAGCATCCTTTGTACAGCCCGCAGCTCGCGCGCGCCCACTCTTGTGAGCCACGGGACCAGAAAGTTTGAGAGGCCGAGCTGCCGCACCTGCCAGACCGTGACCTCGGCATCGACGGCATGCGAGAGGAGAGCTGGGAAGGCCGAGGCAAGCGAGCCGCAGGGCAGCCAGCAATCCCACCAGAAGGAGCAGCACCTGCCATCCCCAACGTCGACCGTTGTGAGGGAACGGTAGAGGGGCAGCAGCTTGACGATGGAGGCTCGGTGCTCGCCCAGCCTCAACTCTCCGCGCGAGAGGAGAGAGTGTCCGCCCGCGCTAGCCCAGACCCATGACGCCCATCTTGACCCTGGCGAGGCGTGCAGCCGGTGGAGCATCTTCAGAAGAAGGCACTCGTTCTGAGTGGCGAGGTCGCGCACACCCAGCCCGCCTTCGGCTTTGGCGCGGCACACCTGACGCCATGCGACCAGGCATTGAGCGCCCGAAGCCCGTTCCGCGACGTTCCAAAGGAACGACCGCTGAAGGCCATCCAAAGCACGGATCACGGCCGGCGGCAGGAGCAGCGCCGCCATGGCATAGGTAGGCAGGGCGTCGAGGACGGCGTTGATGAGGACGAGCCGGCCGGCAGGAGAAAGAAGACGGGCCGCCCACCCCGCGAGGTACACGTCCACCTTCGCAATCATTGGCAGGAAGTCGGCGTAGCGCAACTTCTCCCAGGAGAGGGGCAGCCCCAGGTATGTTTGAGGAACACCGCGGCAGCACAACCCAGGCAGCAATGAAGGAAATATGCCCTAGAGGCAATAATAAAGTTATTATTTATTTCCTTATTTCATGATAAATGTTTATCATTCATGCTAGGATTGTATTAACCGGAAACATGATACATGTGTGAATGCATAGACAAAACAACATGTCACTAGTATGCCTCTACTTGACTAGCTTGTTAATCAAAGATGGTTATGTTTCCTAACCATGAACAAGGAGTTGTTATTTGATTAATGAGGTCACATCATTAGTAGAATGATCTGATTGACATGACCCATTCCCTTAGCTTAGCACACGATCGTTTAGTATGTTGCTACTGCTTTTATCCATGACATATACATGTTCCTGTAACTATGAGATTATGCAACTCCCGTTTACCGGAGGAACACTTTGGGTACTACCAAACGTCACAACGTAACTGGGTGATTATAAAGGAGTACTACAGGTGTCTCCAAAGGTAGATGTTGGGTTGGCGTATTTCGAGATTAGGTTTTGTCACTCCGATTGTCGGAGAGGTATCTCTGGGCCCTCTCGGTAATGCACATCACTGAAGCCTTGCAAGCACTACAACTAATGAGTTAGTTGTGAGATGATGTATTACGGAACGAGTAAAGAGACTTGCGTAACGAGATTGAACTAGGTATTGGATACCGACGATCGAATCTCGGGCAAGTAACATACCGATGACAAAGGGAACAACGATGATGTTATGCGGTCGACCGATAAAGATCTTCGTAGAATATGTAGGAACCAATATGGGCATCCAGGTCCCGCTGTTGGTTATTGACCGTGAATAGTTCTAGGTCATGTCTACATTGTTCTCGAACCGTAGGGTCCGCACGCTTAAGGTTTCGATGGCGGTTATTATGAGTTTATGTATTTTGATGTACCGAAGAAGTTCGAGTCCCGGATGTGATCACGGACATGACGAGGAGTCTCGGAATGGTCGAGACATAAAGATTGATATATTGGAAGCCTATGTTTGGAGTTCGAATGGTTCCGGCTAAAGCGGAATTTTCGGAGTACCGGAGGTTACGGAACCCCCGGAGGTAAATGGGCCTCGATGGGCCTTGGTGGAAAGGAGAAGGGCAGCCCAAGGGGGCGCCCCCCTTCCCTAGTCCTACTAGGACTAGGAGAAGGGCCGCCCCCTCTCTCTCTTTCCTCCGGGAATCCTAGTCCAACTAGGATTGGGGAATCCTACTCCCGGAGGGAGTAGGACTCCTGGCGCGCCCCTCTTGGCCATGGCCCCCTCCCCTGGCTCCTTTATATACGGGGCAGGGGGCACCTTGAACACACAAGTTGATCGTGAGATCGTTCCTTAGCCGTGTGCGGTGCCCCCTCCACCATATTCCACCTCGGTTATACCGTCGCGAAGCTTAGGCGAAGCCTGCGCGCGGTGAAACATCAAGATCGTCACCACGCCGTCGTCTTGTGAAACTCTCCTCGACACTCGGCTGGATCGGAGTACGAGGGACGTCATCGAGCTGTACGTGTGTCAAGAACTCGGGGGCGTCGGAGTAACGGCGCCGGGATCGGTCGGATCGCGAGGAGAACGTACGACTACTTCCTCTACGTTGTGATCGCTTCGCGCCGGGTCTACAAGGGTATGTAGACAACACTCTCCCTCTCGTTGCTATGCATCACCATGATCTTGCGTGTGCGTAGGAAATTTTTGAAATTACTACGTTCCCCAACAGTGGCATCCGAGCCTAGGTTTTTCTATGGTTTGATGTTTTTGCACGAGTAGAACACAAGTGAGTTGTGGGCGATACAAGTCATACTACCTACCAGCATGTCATACTTTGGTTCAGCGGTATTGTGAGATGAAGCGGCCTGGACCGACATTACGCAGACGCTTACGCGAGACTGGTTTCACCGCTGCGAGCACTCGTTGCTTAAAGGTGACTGGTGGGTGCCTCTCTCTCACTTTAGTTGAACCGAGTGTGGCTACACCGGTCCTTGAGAAGGTTAAACGGAGTCTATTTGACGAAGTATCGTTGTGGTTTTGATGCGTAGGTGAGACTGGTTCTTGCTTAAGCCCGTAGCAGCCACGTAAAATTTGCAACAACAAAGTAGAGGACGTCTAACTTGTTTTTGCAGGGCATGTTGTGATGTGATATGGTCAAGACGTGATGCTATATTTTATTGTATGAGATGATCATGTTTTGTAACCGAAGTTATCGGCAACTGGCAGGAGCCATATGGTTGTCGCTTTATTGTATGCAATGCAATCGCCCTGTAATGCTTTACTTTATCACTAAGCGGTAGAGATAGTCGTAGTAGCATAAGTTTGGCGAGACGACAACGATGCTGCGATGGAGATCAAGGTGTCGCGCCGGTGACGATGGTGATCATGGTGGTGCAGCAAGATGGAGATCATGAAGCACAAGATGATGATGACCATATCATATCACTTATATTGATTTGCATGTGATGTTTATCCTTTTATGCATCTTATCTTGCTTTGATTGACGGTAGCATTATAAGATGATCTCTCACTAAATTATCAAGAAGTGTTCTCCCCGAGTATGCACCGTTGCCAAAGTTCGTCGTGCCCAGACACCACGTGATGATCGGGTGTGATAAGCTCTCGTCCATCTACAACGGGTGCAAGCCAGTTTTGCACACGCAGAATACTCGGGTTATACTTGACGAGCCTAGCATATGCAGATATGGCCTCGGAACACGGAGACCGAAAGGTCGGCGTGAATCATATAGTAGATATGATCAACATAAGATGTTCACCATTGAAAACTACTCCATTTCACGTGATGATCGGTTATGGTTTAGTTGATTTGGATCACGTAATCACTTGGATGACTAGAGATGTCTTTCTAAGTGGGAGTCCTTAAGTAATATGATTAATTGAACTTAAATTTATCATGAACTTAGTACTGATAGTATCTTGCTTGTTTATGTTTGATTGTAGATAGATGGCTCGTCTTTGTTGTTCCGTTGAATTTTAATGCGTTCCTTGAGAAAGCAAAGTTGAAAGATGATGGTAGCAATTACACGGACTGGGTCCGTAACTCGAGGATTATCCTCATTGCTGCACGTAAGAGTTACGTCTGGATGCACCGCTAGGTGACAGCCTCTTCTTTGGAGCAACACCGGATGTTGTGAGCGTCTGCGCGAGCAAAGCTGATGACTACTCTATAGTTCAGTGTGCCTTGCTTTACGGCTTAGAACCGGGACTTCAACGACGTTTTGAGCGTCATGGAGCATATGAGATGTTCCAGAGTTGAAGTTAATATTCCAACAGAATGCCCGGATTGAGAGATATGAAGTCTCCAATAAGTTCTATAGCTGCAAGATGGAGGAGAATAGTTACATTAGTGAGCATATACTCGTAATGTCGGGTACTACAATCACTTGACACAATTGGGAGTTAATCTTCCGGATGATTGTGTCATTGATGAATAATCTCAATCACGCCACCAAGCTACAAAGGCTTCGTGATGAACTATAATATGCAAGGGTTAGTAAAGACTATACCTGAGCTCTTCGCAATGCTAAAGGCTGCGGAGGTAGAAATCAAGAAAGAGCATCAAGTGTTGATGGTCAACAAGACCACTAGTTTCAAGAAGAAAGGCAAAGGGAAGAAGAAGGGGAATCTCAAGAAGAACAGCAAGCAAGTTGCTGCTCAGGAGAAGAAACCCAAGTCTGGCCCTAAACCTGGCGAGTGTTTTACCGCAAGCGACTGGTCCTGGAAGCGGAACTGCCCCAAGTATTTGGCGGATAAGAAGGATGGCAAGGTGAACAAAGGTATATGTGATATACATGTTATTGATGTGTACCTTACTAGAGCTCGCAGAGCACTGGTATTTGATCTGGTTCATTGCTAATATTTGCAACTCGAAGCAGGACTACGGATTGCGAACACGGCAAAGGACGAGGTGACGATGCGCGTGGGAAATGGTTCCAAAGTCGATGTGATCGCGGTCGGCACGCTACCTCTACATCTACCTTGGGATTAGTTTTAGACCTAAATAATTGTTATTTGGTGCTGCGTTGAGCATGAACATTATATCTGGATCTTGTTTGATGCGAGACGGTTATTCATTTAAATCAGAGAATAATGGTTGTTCTATTTATATGAGTAATATCTTTTATGGTCATGCACCCTTGAGGAGTGGTCTATTTCTTATGAATCTCGATAGTAGTGATACACATATTCACAATGTTGAAACCAAAAGATGCAGAGTTGATAATGATAGTGCAACTTATTTGTGGCACTTGCCGTTTAGGTCATATCGGTGTAAAGCGCATGAAGAAACTCCATCTTGATGGACTTTTGGAGTCACTTGATTATGAATCACTTGGCACTTGCGAACCGTGCCTCATGGGCAAGATGACTAGAACACCGTTCTCGGTACTATGGAGAGAGCAACAGATTTGTTGGAAATCATACATGAGATGTATGTGGTCCGATGAATGTTGAGGCTCGTGGCGGATATCGTTATTTTCTCACCTTCACAGATGACTTAAGCAGATATGGGTATATCTACTTAATGAAACATAAGTCTGAAACATTTGAAAAGTTCAAAGAATTTCAGAGTGAAGTTGAAAATCATCGTAACAAGAAAATTAAGTTTCTACGATCGATCGTGGAGGTGAATATTTGAGTTACGAGTTTGGTCTACATTTGAAACAATGCGGAATAGTTTAGCAACTCACGCCACCGGAACACCACAGCGTAATGGTGTGTCGAGCGTCGTGTCGTACTTTACTAGATATGGTACGATCTATGATGTCTCTTACAGATTTACCGCTATCGTTTTGGGGTTATGCTCTAGAGGCGGCCGCATTCACACTGAATAGAACACCGTCAAAATCCGTTGAGGCGACACCTTATGAACTATGGTTTGGCAAGAAACCAAAGTTGTCGTTTCTTAAAGTTTGGGGATGCGATGCTTATGTGAAAAAGCTTCAACCTGATAAGCTCGAACCCAAATCGGAGAAATGTGTCTTCATAGGATACCCAAAGGAAACAGTTGGGTACACCTTCTATCACAGATCCGAAGGCAAGACATTCGTTGCTAAGAATGGATCCTTTCTAGAGAAGGAGTTTCTCTCGAAAGAAGTGAGTGGGAGGAAAGTGGAACTTGATGAGGTAATAGTACCTTCTCCCTTACTTGAAAGTAGTTAAATCGCAGAAACCAGTTTACGAGACGTCTACACCAAGTAGTGAGGAAGTTGATGATGTTGATCATGAAACTTCAGATCAAGTTATCGCAGAACCTCGTAGATCAACCAGAATAAGATCCGCACTGAGTGGTACGGTAATCCTGTTCGGAAGTCATGCTACTAGATCATGATGAACCCACGAACTATGAAGAAGCGATGGTGAGCCCAGATTCCGCAAAATGGCTTGAGGCCATGAAATCTGAGATGGGATCCATGTATGAAAACAAAGTGTGGACTTTGGTTGACTTGCCCGAGGGTAGGCAAGCAATAGAAAACAAGTGGATCTTCAAGAAGAAGACCGACGCCGACGGTAATGTTATCGTCTATAAAGCTCGACTTGTCGCGAAAGGTTTCGGCAAGTTCAAGGGATTGACTACGATGAGACCTTCTCACCAGTAGCGATGCTTAAGTCCGTCCGAATCATGTTAGCAATTGCCGCATTTTATGATTATGAAATTTGGCAAATGGATGTAAAGACTGCATTCTGAATGGATTTACGGAAGAAGAGTTGTATATGATGCAACCGAAGGTTTTATCGATCCAAAGGAGCTAACAAAGTATGCAAGCTCCAGCGATCCATCTATGGACTGGTGCAAGCATCTCGGAGTTGGAATAAACGCTTTGATAGTGTGATCAAAGCATTTGGGTTTGTCTGAGACTTTTGGAGAAGCCTGTATTTACAAGAAAGTGAGTGGGAGCTCAGTAGCATTTCGATATTATATGTGGATGACATATTGCTGATCGGAAATGATATAGAATTCTGGATAGCATAAAGGGATACTTGAACAAGAGTTTTTCAATGAAAGACCTCGGTGAAGCTGCTTACATATTGGGCATTAAGATCTATAGAGATAGATCAAGGCGCCTAATTGGACTTTCACAAAGCACATACCTTGACAAAGTTTTGAAAAAGTTCAAAATGGATCAAGCAAAGAAAGGGTTCTTGCACGTGTTACAAGGTGTGAAATTGAGCGGACTCAATGCCCGACCACCGCAGAAGATAGAGAAAATGAAAGATGTTCCTATGCTTCAGCCATAGGCTCTATCATGTATGCAATGCTGTGTACCAGACCTGATGTGTGCCTTGCTATAAGCCTAGCAGGAGGTACCAAAGTAATCCAGAGTGGATCATGGACAGCGGTCAAGAACATCCTGAAATACCGAAAAGGACTAAGGATATGTTTCTCGTATATGGAGGTGACAAAGAGCTCATCGTGGCAGTTACGTTGATGCAAGCTTTGACACCGATCCGGACGATTCTAAATCGCAGACCGGATCGTATTTACACTAAACGGAGGAGCTGTCGGTTGGTGCAGTTCTAAACAAAGCGTCGTGGCGGGATCTACATGTGAAGCGGAATACATAGCAGCTTCGAAGCAGCTAATGAAGGAGCGGATGAAGGAGTTCATATCCGATCTAGGTGTCATACCTAGTGCATCGGGTCCAATGAAAATCTTCGTGACAATATCGAGCAATTGCCTTAGCAAAGGAATCCAGATTTCACAAGAGGACCAAGCACATCAAGAGACGCTTCAATTCCATCGGGACTTAGTCGAGACGGGAGACATAGAGATTTGCAAGATACATACGGATCTGAATGTTGCGACCGTTGACTAAGCCTCTTCCACGAGCAAAACATGATCAGCACCAAGACTCCATGGGTGTTAGAATCATTACTATGTAATCTAGATTATTGACTCTAGTGCAAGTGGGAGACTGAAGGAAATATGCCCTAGAGGCAATAATAAAGTTATTATTTATTTCCTTATTTCATGATAAATGTTTATCATTCATGCTAGGATTGTATTAACCGGAAACATGATACATGTGTGAATGCATAGACAAAACAACATGTCACTAGTATGCCTCTACTTGACTAGCTTGTTAATCAAAGATGGTTATGTTTCCTAACCATGAACAAGGAGTTGTTATTTGATTAATGAGGTCACATCATTAGTAGAATGATCTGATTGACATGACCCATTCCCTTAGCTTAGCACACGATCGTTTAGTATGTTGCTACTGCTTTTATCCATGACATATACATGTTCTGTAACTATGAGATTATGCAACTCCGTTTACGGAGGAACACTTTGGTACTACCAAACGTCACAACGAATCGGGTGATTATAAAGGAGTACTACAGGTGTCTCCAAAGGTAGATGTTGGGTTGGCGTATTTCGAGATTAGGTTTTGTCACTCCGATTGTCGGAGAGGTATCTCTGGGCCCTCTCGGTAATGCACATCACTGAAGCCTTGCAAGCACTACAACTAATGAGTTAGTTGTGAGATGATGTATTACGGAACGAGTAAAGAGACTTGCGTAACGAGATTGAACTAGGTATTGGATACCGACGATCGAATCTCGGGCAAGTAACATACCGATGACAAAGGGAACAACGATGATGTTATGCGGTCGACCGATAAAGATCTTCGTAGAATATGTAGGAACCAATATGGGCATCCAGGTCCCGCTGTTGGTTATTGACCGTGAATAGTTCTAGGTCATGTCTACATTGTTCTCGAACCGTAGGGTCCGCACGCTTAAGGTTTCGATGGATGTTATTATGAGTTTATGTATTTTGATGTACCGAAGAAGTTCGAGTCCCGGATGTGATCACGGACATGACGAGGAGTCTCGGAATGGTCGAGACATAAAGATTGATATATTGGAAGCCTATGTTTGGAGTTCGAATGGTTCCGCTAAAACGGAATTTATCGGAGTACCGGAGGTTACGGAACCCCCGGAGGTAAATGGGCCTCGATGGGCCTTGGTGGAAAGGAGAAGGGCAGCCCAGGGGGCTGCGCCCCCCCTTCCCTAGTCCTACTAGGACTAGGAGAAGGGCCCCCCCTCTCTCTCTTTCCTCCAGGAATCCTAGTCCAACTAGGATTGGGGAATCCTACCCCAGAGGAGTAGGACCCCGGCGCCCCTCTTGGCCGCCGCCCCCTCCCCCTGGCTCCTTTATATACGGGGCAGGGGGCACCTTGAACACACAAGTTGATCGTGAGATCGTTCCTTAGCCGTGTGCGGTGCCCCCTCCACCATATTCCACCTCGGTTATACCGTCGCGAAGCTTAAGCGAAGCCCTGCGCCGTGAAACATCAAGATCGTCACCACGCCGTCGTCTTGTGAAACTCTCCTCGACACTCGGCTGGATCGAGTACGAGGGACGTCATCGAGCTGTACGTGTGTCAAGAACTCGGGGCGTCGGAGTAACGGCGCCGGGATCGGTCGGATCGCGAGGAGAACGTACGACTACTTCCTCTACGTTGTGATCGCTTCCGCTTCGGGTCTACAAGGGTATGTAGACAACACTCTCCCCTCTCGTTGCTATGCATCACCATGATCTTGCGTGTGCGTAGGAAAATTTTTGAAATTACTACGTTCCCCAACAGCAACCACTCGCTCCACGACCACCCCCTCGGCATGCATCGGGACGATGGTGCTTTTGGCGAAGTTGATCACCAGCCCGGTAGCCTCCGCGAACTGGTCCAGGATCAGTTTGAGACGCGCCGCCCCCCGCTCGCACACGCGCATGATAATCAGAGTGTCGTCAGCTTATTGGAGCACCACTGCCGGGGCATCCGGCAGGAGGGGGTGGCGAAGCACACCATCACTCCGGATGAGGCGTTGGAGGACGTCGGCGACGATGATGAAGAGGTAAGGCGAAACAGGGTCCCCCTGCCGCAGGCCGCAGCCGACAGGGAACCAATTCCCTGGCACCCCGTTGAGGAGGATGGCGGAGCGAGAGGAGGTGAAGAGGGAGTCCATCCAATCACACCAGAGCGGTGGGAACCCCCTCACCTCCATAATGGCCCGCAAGCTTGCCCAGCTGATGGAGTCAAAAGCTTTGGCGAAGTCGAGCTTCAGCACCACCGCCGGCTCGCACCTCCTGTGGCAGCATTGCACGTGCTCGGTGGCGTACACAAAATTCTCCGAGATGCTACGCCCTCGCACAAAGCCGGATTGGTCCTCATCAATCAGGAGAGCAATCTGGCGTTGAAGCCGAGTTGTCAGCCCCCTGCATAGTATCTTGACGTCGCCGTTTTGGAGAGAGACCGGCCTGAAGTCAGCCGGGGTCGGCACGCCCGGCTTCTTGGGGAGGAGGGCGATGTACGCTCTGTTGATCCCATCAAGACGCGCAGTCCCGGTGTGGAACTCGTCGAAGAGGCGGTGGATGTCCGGCGACACCGTCGCCCATGCCGCTTGGTAGAAGGCAGGGCCCAGGCCGTCCGGACCCGGCGCGCTGGTGCGATCCAGGGCGTAAACTGCGGCCTTGATCTCGGCGTGGTCGAACGGCGCCACCAGCGCCGCCCCATCCACCACAGGAGCATCATCGTAGAGAGCCCGCAGATCAAAGCGCCAGACGGAGGGCCTGGGCCGGCCCAACAAGGCCGAGTAGAAGCCCAGCAAGGCCGCGGCCTTCCCCGCATGGTCCGTCACCCGCACCCCTTCGACTTCCAGCGAGCCGATGGTGTTGCGGCGCCGGCGGTTGGAGGCGGACGCGTGGAAGAACTTGGTGTTCTCGTCGCCTTCGCGCACCGCCCGACGTTTCCCTCGTTGTCGCCAGTGCGCGCACTGCCGACGGACCGAGGCAGCAAGGGCGAGCCGCGCGTCGAGGCGGAGAGATGCTTCTGCAGCAGAGAGCGCACGGTTTTCTTCCCAAAAATCGAAAAGATCAATCAAGAAACGGCAGTCATTATCAAATGTGGGAATGAACCGGTGTTGCTTTTTCCATACCTTGGCGGCAAACCTGAATGCTTTTTTCCGGGCAGCAAGAACGCCCGCGGCACCCGAGCCACGAACCATGCCCGACCAGGTGGGGAGAGTGGTAGGGAGAAAAGTTTGATCCAGGAGCCAAGCATTTTCAAAGAAGAAACGTGACGGTTTGGGTATGTTCGTCGAAGCGGTGACAAGAAGCGGAACGTGGTCAGAGGTGGTTCGGGGGCGCGAGCGGAGGGTAGTGTCCGGGAAGGCAAAGTCCCCGGAGTTGTCGAAAAACGCCTGGGTGTGTGCTGTGTGCCTGGGTACAACCTATATATATGTACAGGCTTTGTGTGTGTGCTGGGTGCTTTGGTGGTGATAGTGAGCAAATTCCATATGGCGCACGGTGGAAGACGACGCTTGAATTGGTGCTGGGTAGTGATAGGTGGACGGAGCGAAGAGGCACGTACAAACGATACGAAGCCACTGGGCGGAGAGGAAGCCCGATGATGCCATGCACGACGGCGCCGAAGGAGTTCAACCGGTGGAGGCGCTAGCTGACTCTGCCTATGCCGTGACTGGTGTCGTTAGGGCATTTCTAGCCCATCCCCTAAAAGGCCATAAGAGAGTATAATTTTCGGGTTACTCCCTTATGTCGGACCTAGCTGATCCCCTAAAATAGTTAACGGAGTAAAACAATTACTCCAACTCCCTATTTTCCTAAAAAAAATTCTTCAATTTAGTCCAACTTTGCTCGGTCGAGTAAAACCGAGTCACCGCACGGCGTCCTGCCCTCGTCGCCTCCGGCCTCCGCCGCCGCTACTGATGACCTCCAAGCTGGCCGGAATGGATAGCCAACACCCCCCGCTCACCCCAATGGCATTTGGCACCGACGAATCACCTCCGGAATCCACCCACGCGCCGCCGCCGGTGGCGAAAAAAAGTTTGTGGATGACAAAAAACAACCGCGTCCAAGCGCCTGCTCCAACAGCACCAGTGGTGTCCAGCGTGGACACCGCGTCTCTGGCAATGGCAGGCCGCCTTCCTGCCGCACCTACTGGAGGCAAACGGTCTCGAAAGCCGAAGCCTGTGGTGTCGGCGCTCGCCGAGGCGGCCGTCCAGAAGAAGACCAAGAAGACCGTTGCGCCGGTTCGTGCAAGGCCTACGCCTCATGCGGAAACTCCGGCTACCCCTACGGCGACTGCTCAGGCGCGAGCGGTGGCCGCGGCCGGCAACAAAAGATGCGGCTGCCAAGTGCTCGATGAAATGCCAACAAGGTAAAAAAACTCTTGTACCGTTGGAGTTCGATAGTGATTATTCGTGATCGATAGTGAGGTTTTACAGTGCTTGCTTTGACATTGTAGAGCAGAGATGACCACGGTCGAATTCCTCACATCATTGGAGTCCTCGGCCATCATTGGCCTTGCTCAACTATGGTGACAAGTTTTTCGATCATGCGGCCACCCAAGAAACGAAGGAGGACGTGGAGGTGGTGGCCCAATATGAGGTCGAGGAGGAGGTGGTGGAGGTAACCGAAGCAAGCATCAAGGCCGCAAGGACCTGCACCTAAAACTACAACCAAAAGGGGGACCTTGCACTTTGCGATGCTTTGTGTGCCATCCCCATGGATGCAACGATCGGAACAGATCAAATCAAAACCATGTTTTGGGAGGGGATCACCGACTTCTACAACTCCTCCGTTGACGTGCAATCAAGCCGTACACAAGGTTCGCTTGGGCATCGCTGGAGCAGCATCCATGATCAATGTAACCGATGGTCCGGCTGCATCGACCAAGTGAACCATGCTCCACCGAGTGGTGTGCAAGTGGTGGAGTATACCCCCTATATACAAGAGCTATTCAAGCATTGAAACACCAAATCCGGCCACAAGTCCTTCACTTTGCATCATTGTTAGAAAGAGCTATGCAAGAATGAGAAGTGGATCCAAAGAATTGCATAGACCACTCCGAAGAGGTCAAGGTTGAGCATATCCATTGAGGACGACGACGGTGTTGACGAAGATGCCAACAATATACAGGAAGGAAACAAGATTGCAAAAGAAAGAAAGAAGAGGAATGCATTCGGTAGCACTTACACGGATGAATTAGTGGCAATGATCGAGACGAAGAAGGTGTTGGCGGCCGAACACAAAGAAGGTGGCGAGGTGGAATGAGCTCAAGGCCTTCGAGGATGAGAAGTGGAAGACCAAGATGGAGGCCGAAGAGAGAAAGTTTAGGGTCAAGGAGCGTAGGCTTGCACTCGATGAGGAGAAGATTTGTGATGCGAAGAAGACCGAAGAGCTTGCTATCATGTTCATGAATCCAAGCACAATGGATGAAACCGATAGAAAGTATTGGGAGCTCACTCGTGGAGAAATCTTGGCCTCTCTTCGGAATATTGGTGGTGGCCGAGGGGGTGGTGGTGATGGTGGCCGAGGGGGTGGTGGTGATGGTGGTGGCCGATGGGGTGGTGATGGTTATGATGGTGTTGGTGGTGATAGTGGTGGTGGCCGAGGGGGTGGTGGTGAGGGTGATGGTGCCCGAGGGGGTGGCAACGTTGATTTCTTTGCGGATGACCTCGTTTGAGTGGTGGTGGCTGAGAGGGTGGTGGTGCATGCCAAAGATTGGCTCGATCCACAACATATACAAGCTATGTTGTGGTGATTTTGAATCAAACATTTGTGTTTGAAGTGATGTCTTTTGAGTGAACTTGGCATGTTTAAATTTGAAGAACACGATGATGAAACTTTATGTTATGATGAGTATTGCTATCCATACTTTCATTTGAATGATTTTATGATATGTATTGTGTAGTGTTTGAAGTTGGTGTGGTTAGGACACAAAATCGAGATAATTTTATATTAACTCCACTAATTTTTAGGGGATCCGCTAGGTGCGGCCACCATTAGTGGAGTAAAATTTTACTCCACTAACTTTACTCACCTGTTAACTTCCTTGAGTTTAGGGGATTGGTTAGAAATGCCCTTACGTGCTATGGTCGGGGGCACGTGCTGGATGGCCGGGGCAACGAATATATGTCCACGTCTTTCCGAGGAAGCGAACTGATTCCACTATGGGAACGGTCTCCTAACCGGCAAAATGGGTAGGGCAGGCTAATAGTTGTGTTTAAATAGAGGAAAGAAACAAGAGATGCATTTTTTTAACTTCATGTAGGAGTTGTGTTTAAATATCTAACTAGGACAACCTTTCCAGGGATGGCAGTTTTGCCAATGGGTATGGGTGCCCGCGGGTACCCTACCCGAAAACAATGGGCATGGGCATGACTTGGAAAGATTTTGTACCCATGGATAATGGGTATGCATACCCGCAAAATCTATGGGTAGGGCATGGGTATTCAATTGCGCTCATGGGTAACCCAATGGATACCAAAAGAAACTAATAAATCAAAATTATTCCTATGACATGTGGGATAAGCATCTAACTCCTATGGCCCAACCCTAAATCTTGTATTCTCTAAACCAGCCATAGGTCATAGGCCTGCAATCGCCTGCTCGACACTCCTATGACGTCCTATGTAACTTCTTGAAACAATGAAATCTTGGCTCATCTCCATGGGACTCCTCTAAACTCTCGATCTAGTGACTCCAGCTGCTCATTCCCACTACGTCGGGCTTCCACTAACCGCTGGTCATACTCCCTTGATGCCTCCAAGAAGCCACCCATCGGAGGAGAGTATGTTGGTGCCAAAATGCCCACCCATATCACTTGAATTTCAGACTCATTTCTCTAAACAAAAAATCAACATTTAAATGCTATATATGGTACCCAATGGATACCCATTGGGTATAGTATACCCGATGGGTATGGGCATGTGTATCAATTTATGTCCATGGGTATTGAAGTGGGTGGGTATTGAAAGTTTCTATGGGTATAGGTTTGAGTAGAAGGAGGTTGTACCCGCACATACCCTACCCATTGCCATCGCTAAACCTTTCTTGATCGCTTGGTATTGAATGCACCCCTGGAGGCGTTGTTGCATGGACCCTAATTCCACCATCCTGCGTCGACATTGAGGGAGCAGGTGTGAGCTGCACAAAGGGTGGGCATTGTTTATCCATAGGCAAATACTTCGCCAGACTCTACATCCATAGAAATGTTGACCTTTTGGGTTGTAAGATAGAGATTGAACCACTGACACTCTGGTTAGCTGATTGTTTCTCAATAGTGATCTAGAGCACTCACTGGATAGATCTAGGACCAACATAGGAGGAGGCAAGGAATCCCAAAGCAAAGAAATGAGGTTCCCCGCAGCTTAACACGGTGCCAGCTGTACAAAAAAACGGCTATCTCTTTCCCGAGGTCTCCTATTCGCAGATTATATTTAGAGTTCATAGTATTTGTTTTCTTCTTCTGCCATGTATGCCATAGACTAGTCTCTATGCTTTTTCATGCATGTGATCTACTCTTTTTTATATCACCAAAAGAATTTTTCGCCAACTAGTAGCTTTTGCAGCTTGCCTCTCGTTCAGCGGAGATTGAGCAACATATATATGTGCTAGAAATTATTTGTATCTTATAAGGTAGTTGAGTATGTACTGTTTTACATCAATTTTATGGCGATGAGTAGTACATTTATTAGTATGCCGGTGACCTTTTAAATGTTATGAATCATTTTTATTGGTTTTGATTGATTGGGGGCAAGCCATGCATGCATTTCGCAAGAGAATTGTTGCGTCTCTCAAAAATAAACAAGCGGTTACTTTTAGAGATTGCTACTTGGCCTCATGGTTAACCCACACAATTTATAAAATTTACTCAAACTATTATCAGTGTTATTTTCCAAGACCCAACCACATGGTCTGTGGTGGTTTCAATTTTCCAAAAGAAGGTGGTTATGGACCGAGAACCGATGTACCGAAACCGAATGGACCGAACCTGAAAAATCTGGTTTCTATTTTGGTTGTGAAATATGCATAACCCAAATTATCTCATTAAATTTGGTTTTTTATACTCAATTAACCGAAAAGACTGATAAAACCGCACATACACAACACACCTCGCTTCTCCTTATGTTTTTCCTATCCTCGCTAGCCCAGCCCGGCTAGCAAGTTGGCGTGTGTTGGCCTTTCCGAGAGCCGAACCGAAATTTTGGTTTTAAAACAATTCGGTTTTCTAAATGTGGAGAAACCGATCGGTTTGTACTTTTCAAGTACCCAAAATTCTTACTAACCTATAGAACCGAACCAATCGGTTTGGTTAACCCGAATACGCAGTCCTAGTTTTGTCACATACAATTGCCGCAAATGTGATGATTTTTGTATGATAATGTTGCAGCTAAATAAAAGACTACATAAATTAATCATTTTCACTACATAAAGTACTATTGTTCAGAAGAAGAAAATCACCAATGTACAAACTAACAAAAATCATGTGTATGGAGACCCCACACATCGAAGGGCAAAAAACATGTGCAAAACAATTGTGTAGTCTAGCGTTTCGACGGAAATAATGTATTGGTTAGCCGCCGCCTCCTCCTTCTCCTCCACAAAAAGCTAGGGTTTTTGCCTCCCGCCGCCGCCGCCGTAGGTCCGCCTACTCTCCGATGGCCTTAGGGCCATGGTGGCGCAGTGGATCTCGGCAAGGGTCGGCGGGAGGGCTCCGTTTTTAATCGTTTCTTTCAGTTTTGCTAGGGTTTGTGTCCTGCTCAGGAAGACGAGACGGCGGCGGCTCCCTGAAGATGGAATAAAGGTCTCCCCGCCTAGCCCCGTTCGGCGTCGTCTAGCATCGTTGGTGGGGGCGATGTGGAGGTGTGTCTCCGGCGCATCTATCTTTGGTGGATTTGCTCGGATCTCGTCGTTGTTCGTCTACGTTCGTGTGTCTTCGGATTGGATTTTTCTGATCTACGTTATTCTTCATCTGTGGCGGTTGCTGTTCTGGTGCGCTGGTCCTACGGGGCCTTAGCACGACGACTTCCCGACTGTCTACTACAACAAGTTGTGCCCGACTCCGGCGATGGAGGGGCGATGACGGCGGCGCGCCTTCGGCTCGCTTCAGTGCTGGTAGTTGTCGCTAGGTGGTCTACGGATCTGGATGTAATTTCTATTATTTCTGGTATTCGTTGTACTGCCATGATTGAAGATGAATAGATCGGAAATTTTCTCGCAAAAAAAAGGAAATAATGTATTGGTTGTGGATGCTCTATCTGGTGTTTCATTGAATATTGCCTTCCGACCAAAAGCATGTATTGCTATCCGCAAAAAAAAAAGGAAAGCGTGTATTGCATGTGGGTGTCCTACCTAGTGTTTTGTGGAATATTGCCTTTTGAAAGACGTTGACCGGAGACTTGTTTTCGGTTAGTGCAGTGTCTAATGGCAGTCAGCCTCACACATGACCTAGTTGATGGGCTTAACCAATTCCATGTATTGAGCAAAAATCAAGTACAACGCCGACTGGCTAGCCATGAAAGTTCAATTTTGTACACCGATGTAGAGTATTATCTTAGACAAAGGACTAGCCAACTGATCCGTAGATGACCAGATGGCCGAGATGCAATCTGAACTCGATATTATCACGTACAAACAACGAATCTGGATGCTATTCTTAACCTAATGATATGTATCTTCATGTCATACATATTATAGCAGTTACAAGAATGTGTGGATGGGATACCATGCTAGTATGTCTCAGCAGTCCTGTTACAGAGGAGTGGAAAACTACATCGAGTTCAAAAAAACGGCCCACTCGGCTTGCAAGCCCTGAATGGGCCTGAGGCGTTTGTCCAAATGTTATGAGTGCTGAAGGCGTTGCTACAGATCGCAGCAAGATCTCTGCGATCCCAGCAAGAAAATTGACTTGAAAAAAACAAATACACCTTGTATTTTGGAACTGAGGGAGTACTTGGTTTGGCAAGACGGGAAGATGATTGAGTGTACTTTCTCTTTTTTTTCATGCGGTGTTTTGACGGGCATTTCGTGGTATGATTTCGTGTTATCTGCCAATAAATACATACTTATCTTGAGATATTTTTTGCATCGATGTCTACATGTACTATATTGATGCTACAATATCATATGTTGATGTTTCTCCTTTTTCTTGGCAGCTAGGGAGTGTGGGGGATTGATATGTTTTATAGGCGGTGGCTGCTAATTGTTTTGAAAAGTTGTGTTGGCTTGGTCAAAATGATGAATCAAATCTAAATTTCAATACCTCAATCCAACAGAAAAGCTCCAAAATTAAAAAGCATAATAAATTAAGAGAATTGAACGAGGGAGCTCTTTGATAAATTGTTGACCCGGTCAAAATTGAATGTCAGAAATCTAAATTTGAGACCTCGGTTAATTCTAAGGCCTTAAAAATTAGGAACTATAGTGCTATTGAGGATATGTTGTTGCAACCGTTAATAAAATCGACCAAAGCAATAGAAGCTTTTAGTCAACCCAACGATACTAGCTTATGTTTGGGTCTTTGGATGAAAATCCAATGGATAGGACATTAGATTTTTAGGCATGACAAATCTAACGTTTTTCATGGCAATTTATATTAACGTGATGATAGCAAATTTTAGTTTGCAAGCACGGCAATTTTCTGGCCAAAAAAATGAACCGAGACGAATTTGCCGTGCTCGTCAACTAAATTTGCCATCCTCGATGAATATAATTTGCTATAAAAAATGATTGAAATGGCATGGTCACAAATCTGACGTCGGATTTATGGTGGAGTCCAGAAAAATTCAAGCACCTGTCACATAGGTGATCTTTCTTTTCTAATCCGTTTCGCAGCATCATTTGTGTTGCGTTGGCATTGTAATTTATACATACATACATACATACATACATACAGTTGCATGTACATATCTCGAGCTCGTAGGACTATCGGACAAGTACTTATATGCATTGTCCCTTGTCCGAACTGCACCTAACCTCACAGTACTACAGGATCGGACGTTAGGTACATTACAAAAGGACAAAACCATACATGCGTCAGGTTCTAACTTCTGAGTGGTTCCCACCATTTTTACAGCACTCTTTTCACTCTTTCAGACATCAAGACATGGCAGTGCTGAGTGACGAAGCAGAGTTTGATCTGATCTCTCCGTCTTCCTGCTGCAGAGGAAGAAGTTGCGAGAGCCCAGGTCCAGCACCTTCTCCTCCGGGTCAAGCGCTGCATCAATGGAAGCTTGCTTAATCCAGGTGGGGAGATTTATCTTCTGGTGATGGGCGGCTTCCTGCTTACCGTCGAGGGCGTACTTGGAGAGGTGCAGCTCGAACCGCGCGGCCGCGTCGGTGGTGCTGTCATCGGCCGGGAGCGGCGGCCTGAGCCCCTCGGCGGCATAGGCGTCGACGGTGGCACGCGCCAGGTCGGCCACGGTAGCGTCGGCGCCCAGCACCAAGTGCACCGGCCACAGGCTCCGCTCCACCGTCACGTTCACCAGCAGCCGCGACAGCCGCGGCGCCGGCCTCTCCGACAGTGCCGCCACCGGGTGGCCCAGCAGCGCCTCCACCGCGGCTGGGACGTGCACGGAGCTCCGCATGGCCGGCCGGGACGGAGAGAGTAATCAATCAAGGTCGTCGATCGACGGTGCGTACGTACGTGGCTTCTAAAGGCGCGAGAGAGTGGTCCGTTATCTGACTCACTGATGTTTGCACTGGCACTGAGTCTGGCAGCCTATATATATATGTACAGGGACTATGTGTGCATGCTGAGTCCTGGGTAGTGGTAGTGAGCAAATTCGATATGGTATTGGTCGCGGTCGCAGGGTAGAAGACGACGATTGAACCGGTGATAGGTGGATGGAGCGAAGAGGCACGTGGCCACGGGGCGGGGGATGACGGCATGCACGGCGACGTCGATGGAGCTCAACCGGGGGAGGCACTAGCTGACTCTGGCTATGTGGTGATCGGTCGTTGTAACGTGCTACGATCGAGGGTACGTGCTGGATGCCCGCGAGCTCGAGCACGGCGGCCTGGGCGACGAATGTACGAGAAATATCATATATCATGTTTCAGAGTTGAGACTTTAATCAGGCTTTTTCAGTCGTAGGTACTAAAGTTGTGATTTTGTCTGTAGCTCGTACTAAGTTTTGAAACTCAATAGTAGTATTTTTAAAAACTCATCAAAATGTATTCAAATTGGATTTCATTTGCTGGGTGTCGCAAATTCTCTTCCTAGCTTGTCCCGGACTTTAATTAAACTCCTACTAGTTCTGGGTGGGTTGTGTTTTCCCTTTCAACATGTCCTTTTGCTATCTTGTAAATTTTTTGTTGTTTTCATTGAGAAATTCGTGAGGAAGGCAGATGACTGGTTTTAGAATAACTTAGCATTGGTTTAACTAGCACATGCCCCGTGCATTGCAACGGGAGAAAAAGAACATCACACACCCTTCTTTATTCCTGCCAGATCCTTATTTACGATTTCTGTACATAAGTAATTTCTAACATTTTATTAAAAAGTGTATATAATTCTATTACCCTTATTTTTTATGTATGTACATTTTTTAGCTGCATACTAAATTTGTATGAAGATGCTATTTTCCTCTAACTTGTTATTCTGAATTCTATAAATAAAGGAAAGTTTTGTTATCAAATTTAGCTGCTAGTTTCATAAAATATTATTAAAAAATGATTTTGTGTGAATACTAATTTTCATTTGATCTTCTTTAGAATTTATAAGATAGGGTTGTTATATTTGTCTGCATGTCGGCCTATTAAAATTGTTTCTATAGTGGGCCGAATTGTCTGATGCATCTAAATATCGTCATACCTCAACGTGCCACGACAACCGCGTGGATATTTTAGCTTTCAAAACGATTGTGTATATATGATATATGATATTTATCAAACAACGTACCCATCGAACAGTCGGGCATTTGTTGTGACTTCGTTAATTTAGAAGCTTTACGACATACATAGACGAAGTATTAGTACATATCCATCGCAAAAAAAAGTATTAATACATATGTTTGGTGATTTCCATGTATGCATACACGTGGCAGATTTATTTTTTCTTCCATGCACACTTAAACTCTGGGCTTGTCCGGCTAGATCCATGTGGAAGGTCGTGCAAAACTAAGTCCTCCATCGTCACCGCGTCCAGTTGCCCCTTCTGTGCCATCTCCAGGAGACAGCGCTGCTGGCCCGAGGAGCACGCTGCCGCCGGCCATGGACGCGGCCCGATCTGCTCCGCCGACTTTACCCCGAGACGGCTCCCCGCCAACCAGATTTGATGAACTTCATCGCCCCGTGGTCGATTCATATGTTGTTCTTTTCTCAATTTGATTCTTTCCTCGTGTCGTGTTGCAGTCCCTGTGTCTTTCTGTTCTTTACAATTTGCCTATGTATATAAATTGATAAGATGTCATGCAAGCAATCGAGGTGGGACTATGTTATCGTGAATAGACACACAAAACCCGGGTGAGGCAAAGAAACGCGAGACGCGTGCATGCAGGCCCATAAGACGACGTGGCCTAGGCGTACGAACGGATTTTTAAGAGATGCGGACGTACGAAACTGGACGGGCAGGGTGGACGAACGAAATTGACGGACAAAATTACAGTGGTAAGAAGCAATAGCCCCTTTATTATTAGGTATAAGTTTGAACTCTCGAACTCTCTTCGTGCAGGTCTGGCTTTGATAAGATAGATTGAAGCACACAAACTTGAGCTTAGTGGCACAATTTTGGAGTTGGTGCTTTGAAAGTGAGGGAATAAAAAACCGAAGAATAGAAGGGTCAGTGGTTGGGCCCACAAGACAAAGCACAAGAATTAACATAAAACGTATACAATGGACAAAGCAAAAAAAACCTTCGCATGCAGCAAAACCTGGACATCCATAGGAAGATTAAAATGTGACATTTTGACTGGAGTGAATATTTTTCTTTTTGAGTGAATATTGATGTGTTAGAAACAATTAGCCGGGAGATCATAACCTTCTTTGTTACTGAATAGTTATAAACAAACAGAATGACTTTGTCATTGCGATTACATCTGTATATGGCTCCCCTTATGAAGAAGAAGAACAATCTTTTATTTCTGAATAACATGTCATGTTTCTAAATAGGTCCAGGACCGGCCCTGGTGTATGGCCGGTGGGGTGACGGCCCAAGGCCCAGGCTGGAGGGGGGTCCATGATGTAGTATAGCCCTGGAGAAATAGCGATGCCCTTAAAATTTGGGGCCCCTAAATTTTAATGGCCCTGTGCGGGCCGCACCTTTTGTACGCCTATGGGCCCGGCCTGGTGCTAGGCTCAAGGATGCAGCAAAGTAATTTATTAAATCTCATGCAACTTTGAACATTGCCACGTGCTAGATCGATGTATTGTCGTCTCGTGAAAAGCCTCACCCAAAATGATCTCTCTAGTCCAAGGCAAAGTAGTAGAGGCAGGCTGATGAACTTAGGCCCAGTGCCCGTGCTTGTATCTCGGTGGTAACACCACATCACACACCAGTAGTAGGTAATAGGAGGCAGCTTGGCAGTGGACCTCCGCGGTCATGGATAACCTCCATGGAGAATCGTCTAATTCACATGATTGGACAAGTATAGATGCATCTAATAGACAGTAGGACCAAGTCTTATAGATCATGCGATTCAGCGCTAGGATTGTAAACAAATTAAGCCACCACCCTTACTCATGTTCAAAGGTATATGTTTTAATGATCCTGATTTTTCCTATTTATACTTTGTTTTATTGAAGCCGGGAAATCAGCGAGGCATCAAACATCAATTGGGCCGATTTCAATCAGTGACCACCCATGACTTTAATCTCATTTTTTGTTTGACATTTATATAGTTATGAATAGATGGTCACATCCAAGTAAATGTGAACACCATGAGAAGAAGGAAACAAATTTACTTGGGCTTCCCCTACAATCCTAGTGATTATAGCTCAAGAAGAAGGAAACAAACACCTCTGGAGATTAAAGTCAAACACCCCTATAGATTAAAAGGAATTCAAGAGTGGATTGTAGGGGATGGTCCCTCCTGCCACTATCCCCTACAATCCACTCTTGATTTGGGACCATCTCCTACAATCCACTCTTGATTTCCTTTTAAATGTAGAGATTATGGGCTTAGGAAAAGCATGGGGCTATCACATGTCAGCCACCACGTGGTGCAGATGAAGTCCAGTGTAGATGTTGTTGGGGCAGGGATCCACCTAGCATTCCACTACATATATTTCATTTGGAAACCTTTTCATATGGTGTGCTTGCTTTGTTTCTTCCTATCTACATGAATCCAGTTTCAGTCCTCCTTCTCTCTGTCCACACAAAAGCATCCTATTAGGAGGAGGATCACATCCATTATTGTCTACATTGACATGCTTATCTATTGTACCTGTTTCTCATTTATCATCTACTGGTTCTCTAATCGTCACACTCGCAATGTTGGTCATACGAGTTAATTAAATCTTGTAGAGGAAAAACATAAAAAAGGTTAGGGTTCATAAAAATAAAATCGAGGCACAAATAATTAAGCTAATTATAGTTTGGGCATATGCTCACAACAATCATTGAATAACATATAGTATCAAAAACGATAGGGAAATAATTGGATTAGTATGAGAGTGGCTGCGCCAAAATCCTCCACGAGACCACGACCAACACCATCGAGCTAGTATGTTCTCTCCCATACCTCCTCCAATAACATAATAGCATCAAACACCAAAGTACCATAGTTAATTAATAAAAGTATCAATCTTTCAAGCACAAAGAGCACCACTGCTGATGTAGGGGAGAGGTGACGATATGGAGCACTAGTCGCCGCTACTTCATGACTCGAGCAAATGGCCGCCCAACTCGAGAAGAGGGAAACAACACCTCTCAAGGGGTCTCTCCGACCACTATACCGTACAATCCACCCTTGGCTTCCTTTAAGATGTAGAGAGAAATGGGGAGACCTGAGAGAGAGCATGCACAAGTATAGGAAAAGCAAGGGGCGACCACATGTAAGCCACCATGTGAATGTTGATCAGGTATTAAAAAATGTTGATCTGGTATATGGAAATGTAGAATGGAAAACAAAAGGAAAGGAAAATGTTGAACAAGTATTTAAAGAAAATGTTGATCATGTATATAAAAAATGTTGGACAGGTATTTCAAAAATGCTAAACAAGTAGTTTAAGAAATGTTGAACATGTATATAGAAAAGTAGAATGACAAACAAAAAGAAAGGAAGAAAAAACCAGAAAATGAAACAAAATAGAGAATAAAAAAGAAAAAAAAGAAAAAGTTGGAGAATAAAAAAGAAAGAAATTATTGAACAAGTGTTTGAAAAAATTTGATCATGTATATAAGAATGTAGAATGAAAAACAAAAAGAAAGAAAAAACAAAAATAAAAAGAAACATAATAAACCAAATGAAATACAAAATGAAAAATAATGTAGAAACAAATGGAAAAACCCGGAGAAAGAAAATGAAAACCGGAGAAGAAAAGAAACCAAATAAAACAAAAGGAAAGGAATAAAACCACTCGTGTAGTTTTAAGTACGAGCCGTCCCTAGTGATCAACTTGCGATCCCGCTGGACACCAGAGTTCGACACATACATCTCACAATTCCTAGTTTCTTCAGCAAGCGCAGCTAGTTCGATCGCTTAACGCATGGCGCTCTGGCAAGTCACCGCCTTGTCAATGATAATCTCTCAATCTCACCCGCAAAAAAATGTAATCTCAATCTCACATTATTCTGTATCAGAGTTTTTACAAATACATCAATTTCTTTTGCACATGAGAGTGCGTCGGACCGGTTTGTACCCCAAATAGTATGTGGCTTTGTTGGGGCCTCCGGCTTTAGATGTTAGGCTTTGGTGCGATATTTGTTTGGTATTAGGCTAGGACTATCGGCACCCCTTCATCAAGTGGTTAGGAGCACAGTTGTTGCTAAGATGGTGGCTTAGGACAAACGGATGTACTACTTTGTAAGGTCTTTGTGAATAATTAATAAAATGGCTGCATGCATCGCCCAGACGCAGAGGCCGGGGGTAATCCTCCTTTTCTAAAAAAATTCAATTTCTTATGCACGTAGTCCTCATCTAATTTGGTAGAAACTGCAGCACATTGCTGTATCAATTTGTCACAAAGTCCATCAATTTTGAGTCTTTCTATTCTCCGGTAAAAACTAAAGTCCATCATTTTCTTTTGTACATTGCGCCCATCTAATTTGATTGTTGTCGAATGTACTAGTTGATTTTACTCTAAACTAGACAGCATGTATCACCATTTGATTTTATTCCACACAATTCGAAGGAATGTGGTATACACAGCAGGAGTTTCTTAGAAGTATCGCCGAGCGAAAGACTACTGCATATAGGTGAGTCAGTAGCAGCCTATTTTATAAAATCAAACTGACTTCAAGTAGAAGATACTATATTTGTTAAGCGATGTCTTTTTTACAAATTATATTTGTTAAGCGGTAAAAATATTGTTTTAAATGATAGGGCCCATTTTAGAGTTTGGGACCGGGCGTCCGATTTTGCCAGCCCAGCCCGGCTAGCACGTGGAGTAGTTCGTTCACTGACATTTTTCTTGCCACCGCTATTGGTGACTGAGCCTCACATGCACGGTGGCTTTGGATCCAAAATGGATTTTTTTTTTTAGAAAAGGAGGATGACCCCGGCCTGCATCTGGGCGATGTATACGGCCACTTTATTAATTATTCTCACAAGACCTTACAAAGTAATACAACAGTAAGACTAAAGCCGCCGTCTAAACAACAAACTGTCGCTACACCTATCGAGTTGATGAAGGGGCGCAGATAGCCTGGGCCTAATACCAAACAGACATCGCAGCCAAACCTAACATTTAAGACCTGAGGACCCATCCAGGACGCCTGCCGGGCATGGGTCTCGCCGGTCCGGCGTGCTCTCAGAGGCCGCCGCCGCCAACTGCCACCGCTCCATCTTCAGAACTGTACTGATGCATCAACCTTGCTCGGTCTAGCTATCGTCGACGCCACCACGGCGCCCAACGGTACCTCCTCCCTGCGCGCAAACAGTTGAGCATGTCGCGGTCGCCGCTGATACACCTCAGCACCATGCTGCCAAGTACCAGCAGCCGACACAGCTTGAAGTCTTTGGAAGATCTGTCGTGCGTAGCACCTGCCGACCAGGCATGACTCAGCGTAGCACCTGTCGGTCAGGCATGACTTGACAGCTCCACCGAAGCTCCGTGCAAGACGAAGCCGCTCCACCTCCCGCCTCTGTCTTCCAGCGCTGCTCCACAAACGATGCTCCCAAGAGAGAGACGGCACCGTAGTACCGCCATCGTCCGATCTGGAAGGCCAGATCCTAGGGTTTCCCCCGAAGCAGCACGAGTGGGTTGACAACAGATTACGACGATGCCTTCATCAAGGTAATGACGCAAAACGCCGCCATCGCCCGCCAACGGCTCGGTTTTCACCGGCAACTATGTCTCCCCGACTCGTAGCCGGGACTAGCTGACGGATCTCGAGATCCGATCACCCAGCCGCAGGCCGATCACCTCGACGGAAGAGATGACCACCACCGCCGATCGCACCGGTCGAACAGATCGACAAAGATGCCGCCACGCGACCACCAGCCCTCCACGCCGCCGCCGATCCAAAGGCAGATGGCGCGCCGCCGCCGCCGCCGACCGCGATGCCGCCGCCGCCCGAACAGGGCTGGTCGCCGTGCCCGCAACCCGCGCCGCCTCCGACGCCGCCGCGCCGCAGCCATCGCCGTTGTCGATCAGATCTGAGGCGTCTCCACACGATTCGGGGATCCGCACAACCCCAGATCCACGGGAGAGAGGTGATGTCCTCCGCCACCGCCGTCGGCCCCCGGGCTTAGACCGGCGGCGTCCCCCGGCGGCGGCGGAGGGTGGGGAGGAAGGAGTATACGCCCCGGGCGGCTGGGTAGGGAGCCGCCCGAGCCGCCCTAGCGGGGACGACGCGGGGGCTATTTCTTCGATCCAAAATGGATACATCATGAACCTATGAGATCCAACAAGTACTCTTGCTCTGACTCCTGGCGTCTCCTATTCCATACAACTTATCTATTGCATCCATTTTCCGTCTGTCTCATCTAGATTTTTACTACTAATATTGGCCTTTCCCACCCATGACCATTTGATATGATAGCTATAGAGAAGTATATGTCGCCTAAAGGAACATGATTCCACTTGGTTGTAGAGTGAACAAAAATATATATGCGTGCACAAGCACAATCAATAAGCAGTTGATTTGCATGGTTGAATGTTGTGGAGCCCATGCTACAAGCTAGTACACTGATTCCATGTGAAGTATCTCGTGAAAACCAACAACGAATGAAAACTTGGAAAATTTGGAAGTGGGCCATAAGTTCAGTAAGGAACATGTGAGATCATAGGTGGGGTGATAGCCAAGCACTTAAACCAAATTTTGAAGTTAACCGTCCTCTTATCTTGCCCACCATCAGGAAAGTCTGATCGCTTCGTCTTTGATATTTTGGCGCGATCGAGACTTGCCCTCAGCCAACCATGAGCCCTCACCCTCTGATGGTCGTGAGCCATATCCCCCATCAACTTTGACTACAACATTAGAGCTCGTGATCAATGGCCTTTCCGCTCCTCTGTCCCTTGTCATTCCCCTGCCTCCTTGTTGTAGCCTTGCACAGATAAGTAATGGAGATCCTTTTGATGATTGTTTTTCTTTCTCGGTAGATACTGCTGAAGCATTTGAATTGATCTCCTCTACTGAAGCTAGTGATTAGTCTTCGAGTTTTACCCATGTTTGGTGCTTGTCTGTGAGGCTTTGGGCCTGACTGGGAGGGGGGTTTGGACCTTGCTGGGTTTCTCCAAACCCTGACCAACCAAATTGGGAGGAGGATATGCTCTTTTAATTTGTGTTCGTGAGGTTGGCTTGGACCCTGTGGATGACGCACAACAAGATGGTTACTGAGAGATTCTTTTATGGTGGGCCTCTAACTCCATTCTCAAATTCTTTGCCTTTTTGCAGCAATGACACTCGCTATCTAGACAAGGAGATCGTAACCGACTAGGCAGCATGATGGATGCGATGACGGTAGCCACACGCCGACTTGCCTCGTCTGGCTATGGACGCAATGGTGTGTCGGATGCGATGGTGCCAGTTGCCTATATTTCTGCGCCTGGCTACAGAGGCGCTGCAACATACTATGGACGCTGATGAATGCTTATGGGTGCAGTCATGCAGAGTTCTCTAGGATGGATGGCGACGTCTTAGCTCAACCTTTCCCTATTTCCCCTAACTGCCAGGCTCCGGGCGCGGCGGCTAACAGCGACCCCCTCCACTTTTTGCCTCACCTCTTGTGCACTCTCCGTTCCCTGGTGGCCTGACAGGCCGTCCTTTCCCCTGGTTGTTGACTACTTTGTGCACCTTCCTCAATCCCACTACATCACGTGATTCCTTGTTGGGTGACGCTAGCCTTGGTGACAGGTAGTCTTGTGCTTGCATCTGCTCTTGTGTTATGTGCGTCAAACATGGTGGTGCCAACGTTCCATATACTCATGTACCACCGGCGGTGGTGCCCGAGCGTGTGGCTATGGCAGTGCTCCAACATATGGTGGTCGCAGATGGATGCTTATGGGTGCGTTCGTGCAGAGTGCTCTAGCTTGGATGGCTACGTCTTGGCTCCCGACCTTTTCCCATCCCTAACCACTCGACTGTGGACATGATGTCTAACAGTGACCCCCTCCCTTTCCGCCTGAACCCCCATGCACTTTCTATTGTCGGGCAGCCCGACTAGCCATCCTTACCCCAGGTTGCAGGTTGCTCTCTGCACCGTCCTCGATCCCGCTGCATCACGCGGTTCCCTACTAGGCATAGAGAGATATGAGTCAGACAAGGTGTGGGCTTACAACATGTTTGGCGCTTTTCCTATGTTTCATAGAGTGTTCCTTGTCCCATAATATCGTTCGATGGAAGATCTCCTACTGAAGCGCTTCATGGGTCGATGTTTTATCCTTGAGAGGGGGTGGTTTGGAGCAGCGATGGGAGCCAGGCAGTAGATAATTTGACTTATCATCGACAAATATGACCATAATTTTTTTTCTTTAACAATTAATAACGTGTATGGCTAATGAGTGTTGTAATCTTTAGAGTCATCTTGTACACCTTAATGTTCTAAGAACTTAAAGCTTGCTTTAGGTATGACATTCTGTAGTATGGAAGGATTCAAGAAGTTTTACAAGATTTATACGCACAATGTTGGCTTCACACTTCAAAATGGGTGAGAAAGACTATAGATAATAGGATGGTCCGGGTGCATTTTCTCTGTGGCAAATCATTTTTTTCAAAACATTGGAGAATGAACCTAAAAAGATTCGAATGGGGGGGGAGAATATAAGTAAACATTTAAGAGAGAGATCACTAGATGTGATTGTGTGGCCAAGATAACTGTCAAGGGTATAACAGATTGGAAAATACTTAGATATCATATTTCCATGTAAAACACACCCATGAATTTATCACCAAGCAAGGAACATTTATTCAAGTCTAACAGAGAAGTGAGCGATTTTTTTAAGATACCACTATTCACAAGTCGTGCAACTAACATTGGTATATCTTGGGCCTTTCAGTTGCTTCATGTTGGCTGGGATGGATTTGAGTTCGTGGGGCACATAATGAGGGCCTGGTCAACAAAAAATGACAAGTATATACATATCATATGGTAGGAGCAAATACCTCCGGCCTCTGTATCGGATGATGTACACAGACATATTACTCCCTCTGTCCCATAATACTAGTGCCAAAAACGTCTTACATTATGGGACGGAAGGAGTATTAGTTATTGAAACAATGCCAAGCCAAACTAAGCATTAAAGCCGATCAACTCGGTATGAACAAAGAAAAAAGGGGGGGAAACCATGGTCATCCGCCTAGGGCAAGCTTTGGGCCAGCATCTCAACATTCTACCACAAAACCTAGAAGCTATATAGTTATAGACGAAGGGTTTATCGCTCCAAGAATTAGTTAATAATGATCAGTCCAGTGAGTTTTGGAAGCACCCATGTTGGCCTCGGCCACTGCTTACTCCTGTCGAGACAACTCATTTCTCCTAGCCGAGTTTTTCCCGGCCGTGCGACGTGCAAAGCTGGCTTGCGTACCTGGCTAATCTGATACAGCATCCAGGAGCTGGTCTAGCAAAGATAGCTAACACAAGAGAGCCTCGGGGCTAAAGAACTGTCCAACTACCCTTCAGCTCAGCTGGTTGTTTCTCAACAATGATGTAGAGCACGAGCTGAGAAGATCTAAGAACAACATGTGAGGGACCGAGGGCGCTCATAGTGAAGAAACCAGCGTCCTCGTAGCATGAAACGGTGGTAGGTGTACAGAGGAATGTCAATCTCGTTCCCGAGGTCTCCTATTCCGAGACTGTATTTGGAGTTCATATTATTTATTTTACTTCCTCTGCCATGTATCCCCTAGGCTAGCTTCTATGTTTTTCCTTGCATGTGATCTACTCTTTTTTGTTGCGGCCAAAGGAGTTTTTGCCAACTGGTAGCTTGTGGAGCTTGCCTCCCCTTCGGTTGAGATTGAGCAACATATATATGTACTAGAAATTATCTGTATGTTCTAAGATGGTTGAGTATGTACTATTTTACATCGATTTTATGGCGATAAGTAGTACATTTATTGTGAGTGACCTTTTACGTGTTATGAATTACATTCATTGGTTTGGATTGATTAGAGGGGAATCATGCATGCATTTCGACAGAGAATTATTGTATCTCTCACAAATAAAATAGCGGTTCCTTTTAGAGATTGGCACTTGGCCTCATAGTTAACCCACATTTTTTAAAAAATTACCCAGACAATCATTAGTGTTATTTATCACGACCCAACCCCGTGGTCCGGTGGTTCCAATGTTTGAAACATATATAATTGCCACAAATGTGGTTTTTTTTTCATAACTAGCAAGATGCCCGTGCATTGCACGGAACATCAAGATGCATTTTTTTACAAAACACATGTTATGATTGACCCATGCAGGAGTAACCTCATGTGTAAAAACTAATGATATCTCAAGAATTTCATCAAAAAAATGATATCTCGAGAGAGATCAGAGATAAGGTGAGGAGGAGTGGGCACGGTGGTGATTGGTGGTCGGACTTAGCGGAGGCATGGGGATGGACGACGCCGGCAATGGCCACCATGCCAGATTGTTTCAGAGGATTTCTTTTTTAATTACTCCCTCCGTTCGGTGAAGAGTGTACATCTAGAGATTTTAGGACAAATTATAGAGTGAAGTAAAAAAATGCATTGGAAAGGTGCAAGCCACTATCTCTCTCCTCTTTAATTATCCAACCCCCAATGAGCTAAGTGCATGTAGAAATTAAAAAGACCATGTGTAGATTGTTATTGGTCTTGATTACCGTGTGATGAAAGAGAAGTATTTTTTTCTACTTTAAAGTGCATTGGGAAGATAGATGTACACTCTTTTGTGGACAAATTTTGAAGCCAAACGTACACTCTTCACCGGACGAAGGGAGTACTCAACAATGAAGTTGTGGAAGATAAGGATAAACGAGAGAGCTGCGGGTATCCTTTTGCAAAATTGCCATAGTTTCCTTTCTATCCGTCAGGTATAAATCAGACGGCCTATATTACAGGATTGGCAGGCACACCATCATCACCAAATCTGCTTTTTATAAGAGTAGAAGATGTTGCAGACAACTAATGCATAAAACGATAATAAATGAAGCATTTTCTTACACTAGTAGAAAAAGCCTCATTCGTCCCGGTTCGTGAGGGTCATTTGTCTCGGTTCCCGAACCGGGACTAAAGGGTCGTTATTAAAGCCCTATATCTTTAGTCCCGGTTCGCCCAGGAACCGGGTGTTGGGGAACATAGTAATTTCAAAAAAATTCCTAGGCACACGCAACATCATGGTGATGGCATAGCAACGAGAGGGGAGAGTATTGTCCACGTACCCTCGTAGACCCTAAGCGGAAGCGTTAGCACAACGCGGTTGATGTAGTCGTACGTCTTCACGATCCAACCGATCCAAGCACCGAACGTATGGCACCTCCGAGTTCAACACACGTTCAGCTCGATGATGATCTCCGGTCTCCGATCCAGCAAAGCTCCGGAGATGAGTTCCGTCAGCACGACGGCGTGGTGACGGTGATGATGTTCTACCGGCGCAGGGCTTCGCCTAAACTCCGCGACGATATGACCGAGGTGGAATATGGTGGAGGGGGGCACCGCACATGGCTAAGGAACGATCCGTAGATCAACTTGTGTGTCTATGGGGTGCCCCCCGCCCCCGTATATAAAGGAGCCAGGGGGGAGGAGGCGGCCAGCCAAGGAGGGCGCGCCAAGGGGGGAGTCCTACTCCCACCGGGAGTAGGACTCCCTTCTTTCCAAGTAGGAGTAGGAGAAGGGGGGAAAGAGGAGGAAGAGGGGAAGGAAAAGGGGGGGCGCCGCCCCCCTTCCCTTGTCCTATTCGGACTAGGAAGGGGAGGGGCACGCGGCCCCCTCCTGCCTCCTTTCCTCTTCTCCCTCGAGGCCCATGTAGGCCCAATAACCCCCCGGGGGTTCCGGTAACCTACCGGTACTCCGGTAAAATGTCGATTTCACCCAGAACGATTCCGATGTCCAAATATAGGCTTTCAATATATTGATCTTTATGTCTCGACCATTTCGAGACTCCTCGTCATGTCCGTGATCACATCCGAGACTCCGAACAAACTTAGGTACATCAAAACTTATAAACTCATAATAAAACTGTCATCTTAACGTTAAGCGTGCGGACCCTACGGGTTCGAGAACTATGTAGACATGACCTAGAACTATTCTCGGTCAATAACCAATAGCGGAACCTGGATGCCCATATTGGTTCCTACATATTCTACGAAGATCTTTATCGGTCAAACCGCATAACAACATACGTTGTTCCCTTTGTCAACGGTATGTTACTTGCCCGAGATTTGATCGTCGGTATCCTATACCTAGTTCAATCTTGTTACCGGCAAGTCTCTTTACTCGTTACATAATGCATCATTCCGTAACTAACTCATTAGCTACATTGCTTGCAAGGCTTTATAGTGATGTGCATTACCGAGAGGGCCCAGAGATACCTCTCCGACAATCGGAGTGACAAAACCTAATCTCAAAATACGCCAACTCAACATGTACCTTCGGAGACACCTATAGTACTCCTTTATAATCATCCAGTTACGTTGTGACATTTGGTAGTACCCAGAGTGTTCCTCCGGTAAACGGGAGTTGCATAATTCTCATAGTTACAGGAACATGTATAAGTCATGAAGAAAGCAATAGCAACATACTAAACGATCAAGTGCTAGGCTAACGGAATGGGTCATGTCAATCACATCATTCTCCTAATGATGTGATCCCATTAATCAAATGACAACACATGTGTATGGTTAGGAAACATAACCATCTTTGATTAATGAGCTAGTCAAGTAGAGACATACTAGTGACTATGTATTTGTCTATGTATCACATGTATCATGTTTCCGGTTAATACAATTCTAGCATGAATAATAAACATTTATCATGATATGAGGAAATAAATAATAACTTTATTATTGCCTCTAGGGCATATTTCCTTCAGTCTCCCACTTGCACTATAGTCAATAATCTAGATTACATAGTAATGATTCTAACACCCATGGAGTCTTGGTGCTGATCATGTTTTGCTCGTGAGAGAGGCTTAGTCAATGGGTCTGCAACATTCAGATCCGTATGTATCTTGCAAATATCTATGTCTCCCACTTGGACTTGGTCCCGAATAGAATTGAAGCGTCTCTTGATGTGCTTGGTCCTCTTGTGAAATCTGGATTCCTTTGCCAAGGCAATTGCACCAGTATTGTCATAGAAGATCTTCATTGGTCCCGATGCACTAGGTATGACACCTAGATTGGAAATGAACTCCTTCATCCAGACTCCTTCATTTGCTGCTTCAGAAGCAGCTATGTACTCCGCTTCACATGTAGATCCCGCCACGACGCTTTGTTTAGAACTGCACCAACTTACAGCTCCACCGTTTAATAAAAACACGTATCCGGTTTGCGATTTAGAATCGTCCGGATCAGTGTCAAAGCTTGCATCGACGTAACCTTTTACGACTAGCTCTTTGTCACCTCCATATACGAGAAACATATCCTTAGTCCTTTTCAGGTATTTCAGGATGTTCTTGACCGCTGTCTAGTGATCCACTCCTGGATTACTTTGGTACCTTCCTGCCAAGCTTATTGCTAAGCATACGTCAGGTCTGGTAAACAACATTGCATACATGATAGAGCCTATGGCTGAAGCATAGGGAACATCTTTCATTTTCTCTCTATCTTCTGCTGTGGTCGAGCATTGAGTTTGACTCAACTTCACACCTTGTAGCACGGGCAAGAACCCTTTCTTTGCCTGATCCATTTTGAACTTTTTCAAAATTTTATCAAGGTATGTGCTTTGTGAAAGTCCTATTAAGCGTCTTGATCTATCTCTATAGATCTTGATGCCCAATATGTAAGCAGCTTCACCGAGGTCTTTCATTGAAAAACTTTTATTCAAGTATCCCTTTATGCTATCCAGAAATTCTATATCATTTCCAATTAATAATATGTCATCTACATATAATATCAGAAATGCTACAGAGCTCCCACTCACTTTCTTGTAAATACAGACTTCTCCAAAAGTCTGTATAAAACCATATGCTTTGATCACACTATCAAAATGTTTATTCCAACTCCGAGATGCTTGCACCAGTCCATAAATGGATCGCTGGAGCTTGCATACTTTGTTAAGACCTTTTGGATCAACAAAACCTTCTGGCTGCATCATATACAACTCTTCTTCCAGAAATCCATTCAAGAATGCAGTTTTGACATCCATTTGCCAAATTTCATAATCATGAAATGCAGTAATAGCTAACATGATTCGGACAGACTTAAGCATCGCTACGGGTGAGAAAGTCTCATCGTAGTCAACTCCTTGAACTTGTCGAAAACCTTTCGCAACAAGTCGAGCTTTATAGACAGTTACATTACCATCAGCGTCAGTCTTCTTTTTAAAGATCCATTTATTCTCAATGGCTTGCCGATCATCGGGCAAGTCAACCAAAGTCCATACTTTGTTTTCATACATGGATCCCATCTCAGATTTCATGGCCTCTAGCCATTTTGCGGAATCTGGGCTCATCATCGCTTCCTCATAGTTCGTAGGTTCATCATGGTCAAGTAACATGACTTCCAGAATTGGATTACCGTACCACTCAGTGCGGATCTTACTCGTAGACCCACGAGGTTCAAGAGAAACTTGATCTGAAGTTTCATGATCAATATCATTAGCTTCCTCACTAATTGGTGTAGTTGTCACAGGAACCGGTTATTGTGATGAACTACTTTCCAATAAGGGAGTAGATACAGTTATCTCATCAAGTTCTACTTTCCTCCCACTCACTTCTTTCGAGAGAAACTCCTTCTCTAGAAAGGATCCGATTTTAGTAACGAAAATCTTGCCCTCAGATCTGTGATAGAAGGTGTACCCAATAGTTTCTTTTGGGTATCCTATGAAGACACATTTCTCCGATTTGGGTTCGAGCTTATCTGGTTGAAGTTTCTTCACATAAGCATCGCAGCCCCAAACTTTAAGAAACGACAACTTTGGTTTCTTACCAAACCACAGTTCATAAGGTGTCGTCTCAACGGATTTTGATGGTGCCCTATTTAACGTGAATGCAGACGTCCACTACTAGGGAAAAGCCTAGCAGCAGCGCGGGTTTGGGCACCCTCAGTAGCGCGGGTACCGGCGCTACTAATAAGCGCTTATACTAACGTGTAGCGATGGCGCGTGTTGACACACGCCATCGCTACACACAATTGCTGCAGCGCGGTTTTGGGAAGGGCGCCACTGGTATTAGCTGCAGCGCTGTTTGGTTTAAGCGCATTGGTAAGCCGGCGCCATCGCTAAATCCCCTCGCTACTACTAGTTTTATTAGTTTTTTCCTGCAGATTTGTTTTTATTTGTTTTGCATTTGAATAGGCTTTATACAATAATCTTTAGCATATCATCCACATACAAATGTAATCATAGCATATACATACAATTAGTCTCATCAAATCATGTCATCATCATAATCATCATCCAACACAAAGTGGTCTCGATCTCGTCATCAATCTCGAAAATAGCGATACAAGTCTCGATTACTTGCAAATACATCGTCATCCATCTAAACAATGATATACATGAGAATAGCTATCACTTTGAGTACATGAGTTCAGATCCTCTCTCGCATTAGCGTGAACCTAAACTAAATCATGCGTGTCGCGGAAACCGAAAACCGGTACACCTAGGCCTTTCACTCCGGCCACTTGTCGTATATATACTCCTGGCGTAGCACTTCTTCGCCATTTATGATCTATGCCGTTGTCCACCTCCGTGACCACCAGTCTAGTAGTCCTGAGTTTGTTAGGAACCCGTTGCCTCTTCGCTTTCGGTGCTACACCGGATCCGCTCCCCGAGGCAGCACCGGTCTCAGCGCCGGTCTCGATGCGGTCTGGATCTCAGCGCGGTGTCGATCTCAAGACCGGTCTGCGTATCGGTCTCAGCACCGGTCTGCGTGTCGGTCTCGATCCCGATGCGGGCCCAGCAACAACATCTGTTGATCGTCGGTAAAGCTAAAAATTAAATCGCCGCCCGGTAGACGCCGCCGCAATCACCGTAACCCTGTCCTTCATCGTTGCTAGCCATGTTTCCTATGATTAAATCTAGTCAATTAATTCTAGACCTAATAAAATGAATAATGACATAAAAAGGACTATTGTTTTGCAGGAATGTTGACTCCTTCTTGGTGCGGCAAATCCGGCACTCGATATGTCCTAGTTTGTAGCACAAGTCATGCCGAAATTCACGGAAATTTCGCATGACCTTTGCTAAAAGTGGACAAATCGAGAACCTGAAATTTGCGGAACAGAAATGAATCAACATTCCGCAAAACATAGGCCACTCAGCATCATTCCTCGAAACAACAAAGCCACCACTTGGGCACAATCGAACAACTTCAATGAAAAGATATGACATGACCACTTCAATGAAAAATAAAATTTGCCTAAATTCTTTTCCTTGAAAAATAGTGGTCTTTGAAAAATCAAAACCTTTGCCAATCTACTTAACCTAGCTTCTTAATCCAACGAACCTAATTAACCTACCTATTTAACCTAGTTGGTTAATCTTGTTTACCTAGATAATTAACCCTAATTAAACTAGTTAACGCAGCTAGTTCTCTGTCAAAGCCTAAAATAAATTTCTGCACTAATTAACATGGATAATTAACCTAATTAAACTAGTTAACCTGACTAGTTCTCTGTCATAGCCCTAACTAAGTTTTTGCACTAACCTAGATAATTAACCTAATTAAACTAGTTAACCTAACTACTTCTCTGTCAATGCCCTAACTAAATTTTTGCCCTAAAACCTAGATAATTAACCTAATTAAAACTAGCTAACCTATGCATGAGAGAGAGGAGGGTGGGGCTTCAGATGATGGCTCGGTGGTGGCGGCGGAGGCAATGTGGTGGCGAGGAGGCGAGGCGTCTCCGTGACGGCGAGGAGGCAGGGCGTCTCCGTGACGGCGAGGAAGGTGGCGTCGGGCGGCTCGGTGGCGTTGACGAGGCAGCAGCGGCTCCGTGGCGTTAGGCGGCTCGGTGTCGTCGACGGCAAGACGGCTCTGGTGGCGTAGCGTCATCGGCGGCGGCGAGTGTGGGGCGACGAATCGGGAGAGGCGGCGCTGGGTGGGGTTTGAGGATTTGGGGAAGTGGTGGCGGGCGGGGAAACGGTTTTTGGCTATGTCAAACTTAGCGGTAGCGTTTGCAAAAAGCGCTATAGCTAAGTTAGCTATAGCGCCACGAAACGCGCTGCTGCTATAGCTAATTTCCTATTCTGTTTCTATAGCGGGGGTCTAGGGCACGCGCTGCAGCTACGTTAGCTATAGCGCCTCTTACAAACAAACGCTGCTGCTATGCCTTCCTCCGATTTTTCACTTTTTCGTTTATTTTGCTTTACATTTTATTTTTCCCTTTCTCCTTTTTCTATTTCTTTCATTTTCATTTAAATTTCTATTTGTTTATCATCTTATTTTATTTTTGTTAATAGTAGCGCTCTTCCACGGAAACGCGCGCTAAGCGTGATGTAGCGAGAGCGCGTTCCTTCTAAGATCGCTACTGCTATGCGTAGCCTAGCATTCTACCAATGGGAATATTAGTAGTAGCGCTTTTTGGTCAATAGGCGCTACTGCTAAGTTTGTGCCTGTAGTGCGGTTTCTAGTAGCTCGCTACTGCTAAATAGCACTAGCGCTGTTTTTTGAACCGCGCTGCTGCTAAGATTCTGTGTATAGCCTTTTCCCTAGTAGTGGTCTCTAAAGCATAACCCCAAAACGATAGCGGTAAATCAGTAAGAGACATCATAGATCGCACCATATCCAGTAAAGTACGATTACGACGTTCGGACACACCATTTCGTTGTGGTGTTCCGGGTGGCGTGAGTTGCGAAACTATTCCACATTGTTTCAAGTGTAGACCAAACTCGTAACTCAAATATTCTCCTCCACGATCAGATCGTAGAAACTTTATTTTCTTGTTACGATGATTTTCCACTTCACTCTGAAATTCTTTGAACTTTTCAAATGTTTCAGACTTGTGTTTCATTAAGTAGATATACCCATATCTGCTCAAATCATCTGTGAAGGTGAGAAAATAACGATATCCGCCGCGAGCCTCAACATTCATTGGACCACAAACATCAGTATGTATGATTTCCAACAAATCAGTTGCTCGCTCCATAGTTCCGGAGAACGGCGTTTTAGTCATCCTTCCCATAAGGCACGGTTCGCAAGTACCAAGTGATTCCAAAAGCCCATCAGTATGGAGTTTCTTCATGCGCTTTACACCGATATGACCTAAACGGCAGTGCCACAAGTAAGTTGCACTATCGTTATCAACTCTGCATCTTTTGGTTTCAACACTATGAATATGTGTATCACTACTATCGAGATTCAATAAAAATAGACCACTCTTCAAGGGTGCATGACCATAAAAGATATTACTCATATAAATAGAACAACCATTATTCTCTGATTTAAATGAATAACCGTCTCGCATCAAACAAGATCCAGATATAATGTTCATGCTCAATGTTGGCACCAAATAACAATTATTTAGGTCTAAAACTAATCCCGATGGTAGATGTAGAGGTAGCGTGCCGACCGCGATCACATCGACTTTGGAACCATTTCCCACGCGCATCGTCACCTCGTCCTTAGCCAATCTTTGCTTAATCCGTAGTCCCTGTTTCGAGTTGCAAATATTAGCAACAGAACCCGTATCAAATACCCAGGTGCTACTGTGAGCATTAGTAAGGTACACATCAATAACATGTATATCACATATACCTTTGTTCACTTTGCCATCCTTCTTATCCGCCAAATACTTGGGGCAGTTCCGCTTCCAGTGTCCAATCTGCTTGCAGTAGAAGCACTCAGTTTCAGGCTTAGGTCCAGACTTGGGTTTCTTCTCTTGAGCAGCAACTTGCTTGCCATTCTTTTTGAAGTTCCCCTTCTTCCCTTTGCCCTTCTTCTTGAAACTGGTGGTTTTGTTAACCATCAACACTTGATGCTCCTTCTTGATTTCTACCTCCGCGGCTATTAGCATTGCGAAGAGCTCAGGAATAGTCTTGTTCATCCCTTGCATATTATAGTTCATCACGAAGCTCTTGTAGCTTGGTGGCAGTGATTGGAGAATTCTGTCAATGACACTATCATCAGGAAGATTAACTCCCAGTTGAATCAAGTGATTATTATACCCAGACATTTTAAGTATATGTTCACTGACAGAACTATTCTCCTCCATCTTGCAGCTATAGAACTTATTGGAGACTTCATATCTCTCAATCCGGGCATTTGCTTGAAATATTAACTTCAACTCCTGGAACATCTCATATGCTCCATGACGTTCAAAACATCGTTGAAGACCCAGTTCTAAGCCGTAAAGCATGGCACACTGAACTATCGAGTAGTTATCAGCTTTGCTCTGCCAGACGTTCTTAACGTCGTCAGTTGCATCAGCAGCAGGTCTGGCACCCAGCGGTGCTTCCAGGACGTAACTTTTCTGTGCAGCAATGAGGATAATCCTCAGGTTACGGACCCAGTCCGTGTAATTGCTACCATCATCTTTCAACTTTGTTTTCTCAAGGAACGCATTAAAATTCAACGGAACAACAGCACGAGCCATCTATCTACAAACAAACATAGACAAGCAAAATACTATCAGGTACTAAGTTCATGATAAATTTAAGTTCAATTAATCATATTACTTAAGAACTCCCACTTAGACAGACATCTCTCTAGTCATTTAAGTGATCACGTGATCCAAATTAACTAAACCATGCCCGATCATCACGTGAGATGGAGTAGTTTCAATGGTGAACATCACTATGTTGATCATATCTACTATATGATTCACGTTCGACCTTTCGGTCTCCGTGTTCCGAGGCCATATCTGTATATGCTAGGCTCATCAAGTATGACCTGAGTATTCCGCGTGTGCAACTGTTTTGCATCCGTTGTATTTGAACGTAGAGCTTATCACACCCGATCATCACGTGGTGTCTCAGCACGAAGAACTTTCGCAACGGTGCATACTCAGGGAGAACACTTCTTGATTATTAGTGACAGATCATCTTAAACTGCTACCGTCAATCAAAACAAGATAAGATGCATAAAGGATAAACATCACATGCAATCAATATAAGTGATATGATATGGCCATCATCATCTTGTGCTTGTGATCTCCATCTTTGAAGCACCGTCATGATCACCATCATCACCGGCGCGACACCTTTATCTCCATCGTAGCATCGTTGTCGTTACGCCATCTATTGCTTCTACGACTATCACTACCGCTTAGTGATAAAGTAAAGCAATTACAGGGCGTTTGCATTTCATACAATAAAGCGACAACCATATGGCTCCTGGTAGTTGCCGATAACTTCGGTTACAAAACATGATCATCTCATACAATAAAATATAGCATCACGTCTTGACCATATCACATCACAACATGCCCTGTAAAAACAAGTTAGACGTCCTCTACTTTGTTGTTGCAAATTTTTACGTGGCTACTACGGGCTTAGCAAGAACCGTTCTTACCTACGCATCAAAAACCACAACGATAGTTCGTCAAGTTAGTGTTGTTTTAACCTTCGCAAGGACCGGGCGTAGCCACACTCGATTCAGCTAAAGTGAGAGAGACAGACACCCGCCAGCCACCTTTAAGCACGAGTGCTCGTAACGGTGAAACCAGTCTCGCGTAAGCGTACGCGTAATGTCAGTCCGGGCCGCTTCATCTCACAATACCGCCGAACCAAAGTATGACATGCTGGTAAGCAGTATGACTTGTATCGCCCACAACTCACTTGTGTTCTACTCATGCATATGACATCAACGCATAAAACCTGGCTCGGATGCCACTGTTGGGGAACGTAGTAATTTCAAAAAAATTCCTACGCACACGCAAGATCATGGTGATGGCATAGCAATGAGAGGGGAGAGTATTGTCCACGTACCCTCATAGACCATAAGCGGAAGCGTTAGCACAACGCGGTTGATGTAGTCGTACGTCTTCACGATCCGACCGATCCAAGCACCGAACGTACGGCACCTCCGAGTTCAGCACACGTTCAGCTCGATGACGATCTCCGGTCTCCGATCCAGCAAAGCTCCAGAGATGAGTTCCGTCAGCACGACGGCGTGGTGACGGTGATGATGTTCTACCGGCGCAGGGCTTCGCCTAAACTCCACAATGATATGACCGAGGTGGAATATGGTGGAGGGGGGCACCGCACACGGCTAAGGAATGATCCGTAGATCAACTTGTCTGTCTATGGGGTGCCCCGCCCCCGTATATAAAGGAGCCAGGGGGAGGAGGCGGCCGGCCAAGGAGGGCACGCCAAGGGGGGAGTCCTACTTCCGAGTAGGAGAAGGGGGGAAAGAGGAGGAAGAGGGGAAGGAAAAGGGGGGGCGCCGCCCCCCTTCCCTTGTCCTATTCGGACTAGGAAGGGGAGGGGCGCGCGGCCCCCTCCTGCCTCCTTTCCTCTTCTCCCTCGAGGCCCATGTAGGCCCAATAACCCCCCGGGGGGTTCCGGTAACCTCCCGGTACTCCGGTAAAATGTTGATTTCACCCGGAACGATTCCGATGTCCAAATATAGGCTTCCAATATATCGGTCTTTATGTCTCGACCATTTCGAGACTCCTCGTCATGTCCGTAATCACATCCGGGACTCCGAACAAACTTCGGTACATCAAAACTTATAAACTCATAATAAAACTGTCATCGTAACGTTAAGCGTGCGGACCCTACGGGTTCGAGAACTATGTAGACATGACCTAGAACTATTCTCGGTCAATAACCAATAGCGGAACCTGGATGCCCATATTGGTTCTACATATTCTACGAAGAACTTTATCGGTCAAACCGCATAACAACATACGTTGTTCCCTTTGTCATCGGTATGTTACTTGCCCGAGATTTGATTGTCGGTATCCTATACCTAGTTCAATGTCGTTACCGGCAAGTCTCTTTACTCATTACGTAATGCATCATTCCGTAACTAACTCATTAGCTACATTGCTTGCAAGTCTTTATAGTGATGTGCATTACCGAGTGGGCCCAGAGATACCTCTCCGACAATCGGAGTGACAAAACCTAATCTCGAAATACACCAACTCAACATGTACCTTCGGAGACACCTGTAGTACTCCTTTATAATCATCCAGTTACGTTGTGACGTTTGGTAGTACCCAGAGTGTTCCTCCGGTAAACGGGAGTTGCATAATTCTCATAGTTACAGGAACATGTATAAGTCATGAAGAAAGCAATAGCAACATACTAAACGATCAAGTGCTAGGCTAACGGAATGGGTCATGTCAATCACATCATTCTCCTAATGATGTGATCCCATTAATCAAATGACAACACATGTCTATGGTTAGGAAACATAACCATCTTTGATTAATGAGCTAGTCAAGTAGAGGCATACTAGTGACTATGTGTTTGTCTATGTATTCACACATGTATCATGTTTCCGGTTAATACAATTCTAGCATGAATAATAAACATTTATCATGATATGAGGAAATAAATAATAACTTTATTATTGCCTCTAGGGCATATTTCCTTCACCGGGACAGATGGGGCTCCACGTGGCCGCTGCCACTTGCCCAGGAAGGAGGACCTTTTGTCCCGGTTGGTGCCACCAACCGGGACCAAAAGGCTTCCACGCGTCAGCAGTTCAGGGGCTGGTGTTTTGGAATTTTTTTTCCTGAAGGGGGGTTGGGGGTTTTGTAGGGTTAATTTAGGGGTTTCATATATTGTGTTAGAGAAGTGTCCTCTCTTATCTCCGTGCTTGGTCGATGCTACGTACTATACGTATTGAGAGGACTCGACACGCTAGCTAGCTAGTAAGCAAATGAAGGAAACTATTAAGTACAGAAGATCGTCATGATGAACATATACAAAAAGAAGTGATCGACCGCTCCTTCTCCAAGAGATTGGTCGAACAACAAGTTTTCGTATACCTTACCGATGGTACTGGCTATATATATATATATACACTAGTAGAAAACCACCCATTAGTCCCGGTTCGTAAGGGCCTTTAGTCCCGGTTCACGAACCGGGACTAATGGGTCGTTACTAATGCCACCAGCCATTAGTCCCGGTTCAAACACGAACCGGGACCAATGTGGCTCCACGTGGCCCTATGCACCGAGCCCAGTCAGAGGGCCTTTGGTCCCAGTTGGTGGCTCCAACCGGGACCAAAAGTCATTTTTTTTAAGAAAGTGGCTGCTTTAGGGGTTTTGGGGTTTATTTTTAGGTTGTTATTATAGCTAGCTAATAGAGAGAAGTGTCCTCTCTTATCTTCGTCCTTGGTTTATCAATGTTGCTGCTATGTTCATTGCACCCGCAGATATGACATGGCTCATGCATGCTTTGCATCATACATCATCATATCTATGTATATAATAAAGTCCTACTAATCATGCATCATCATACTACTTCTACTCGTTATTAATAATAAGTCATGCGATCATCATCCTCATATATAGTCATCGAACCCAACCCTACATAATTGTTCTTAGCACATGATCATCAGTACCAGGTATAGGACCTAAACACCCTTAAGGTAAAATAGCATAAAACAATATAGACCCTGACTCTCCATTATGAAGAATGGCGATCATCCTGTCTCCAATTCTTACCTTTCGCTGCTTATTGCTTCCAAGAAGCTCCTTACGACTGTCCATACATTTTTTCCATTCTTTGATTGTTATGTCTCCACTTCTTTTAGAAACCCGGTATGGACAGTTGAGATTCGTAGGACGACCTGGTAGTACGTTCAAAACATGAAGACTACCACGCGTATACATCAGATGAGGCACACAATCATTCGGGATTATCTGTTTAAAAACATAGTAATAACTTCATAGTTAGCAATGATGTACTAGTTTTAGAAGTGTGCAAAAAGATGCACGGATGTTGTAATAGTAAAAAATAATCTTACCAAGGTATCTCCATGGTAGTTACCGTGGTTCAACACGTGCACTAGTGGCACGTATTGACCATAATGTTGAGGAGTTTGATTGTAGATATTGTAATTCTCAAGATCAGTACAAAATCCGACCAGATGTCGTTTCTCCTGATAAGTTAATTCGCAGTCTTGTGTAGTATGCGTTACATCTACCATCTTCCGCACATTCTTTGAAGAATGAAAATAAGCTGTCAATGGAGATAAGTTGTCAACTATATATTTTGAAATAAACAATATAAATTACTTAATAACTATGTTTAGCTCACATGAGGGAAGAACTGGAGGTGTATCCACAAAGACCCAAATCGTAGGTGTCTCTTGCTCGATTGTAGGATCACCAAGATCCATGGTGACAATCATACCCTCATCAAGACCATACATCTTGCAAAATGCATCCCAATTTTTGCAACCAAAATGGGTTACACTCTGAGCATTGTACAGCTTTACTTGAAAATCCACATCATGTTCGGTACTTAGGAAAAAAAATTGGTTTCGAAATTTTCATGGTCTTCAAAATCCATCCTCTCCAAGACATAGCGTCTTGCAAAGCATGGGATAAGCTAGTCGAATTGGAAAAGATGAAAAATACACGTTAAAATAGTTGAACATGCTTAATTACAAAAAAACTATTGTAAATGCTATGCATCCGTATGAACATCGCATGTCTCCTCGAGCTTAATGCTGAAGCGCCGATCTTCCTACAGCTCAATGAATCATCGCACATATAACTCGGTCGTCGTGGCACCATCGCACTCCCAGGCGATTTTCGTCGTCGATGAGTACGACATTTCGACCACGTTCATAATTCAAATATTAAACTAGATCATTATTATAAATCATGGGTTGACTATCGATGATCGATGTACGACGGGTTGAATATTATACCAAATTGTCTAGCACACGGAATGAAGGAGAACTTATCCAATATGAGCATTCAATAAGCAAAACCAAATCACAAAATAAAGTATAGTATTCAAATTAGCATGCATTCAATAATTATAAGCAAAAGTACATCATCTCTTGGTGTCCGTACATCATCGAATATTATCACTAATAAAACTAGAACCGTGGCGCCCGACGGGTATCGACGCGGCGGTGGACACCCAAAGATAAGGAACCATCACGGGATCATAGCTCGGTGAGATCCTCGAAGAACCTACCGGTATTGTCGAACCTCCCTCCAATGCAACCATGTAGCGACGGATGTGCTCGTCCTCCTCGCCGACACGATGGCGTACCACCTCCGCGGTGTCCGGATGCCTCACCACCGCCATCGCCCACGTGACCGCCACCAAACAAGGATCGGGTCAACAACGGGCTGCCTCCTCACCAACCTACGTCCCCGAAGGTAGCACCTCCCAATACCAACCGGCGGAGCCAGGTCCGAACATGACCCGATCAAGCAGGCCTCCACCGCCGAGTCGGCGGCACGAGGATGCGGGATAGGCATCGCCGACGTCGACAGGAACTACTTCTATATATAGTTAAATAAAAGTAGTCTTATTAATTAAATCTATCTAGTTCAACTACTAAACACTTACTATAAATAAATAAGTAGTACTTACTAAAACAAACTACTTCATATATAAACTACTTCTTTTTTTTTCCTTTTTCTAAATACTATGAACAAAAAATAAAGATCTAAATTACACAATATGAACAAATCTAACAGAAAAAAATCTAACATAAAAAATCTTTTTACAGAAAAAAATCTAACATAATATAATACATATCTAAATTACTACACATCTAATCCTACATAAAGATCTAAATTACACAATATGAACAAATTTTACAGAAAAAAATCTAACATAAAAAACTAACATAAAAAATCTTTTTACAGAAAAAAAATCTAACATAATATAATACATATCTAAATTACTACACATCTAATCCTACATAAAAATCTAAATTACACAATATGAACAAATTTTACAGAAAAAATCTAACATAAAAAACTAACATAAAAAATCTTTTTACAGAAAAAAAATCTAACATAATATAATACATATCTAAATTACTACACATCTAATCCTACATAAAGATCTAAATTACACAATATGAACAAATTTTACAGAAAAACAATCTAACATAAAAAACTAACATAAAAATCTTTATACAGAAAAAAAATCTACGATAATATAATACATATCTAAATTACTACACATCTAATCCTACATAAAGATCTAAATTACACAATATGAACAAATTTTACAGAAAAAATCTAACATAAAAAACTAACATAAAAAATCTTTTTACAGAAAAAAATCTAACATAATATAAAACATATCTAAATTACTACACATCTAATACTACATAAAGATCTAAATTACACAATATGAACAAATTTTACAGAAAAAAATCTAACATAAAAAACTAACATAATATAATACATATCTAAATTACTACACATCTAATCCTACATAAAGATCTAAATTACACAATATGAACAAATTTTACAGAAAAAAATCTAACATAAAAAACTAACATAATATAATACATATCTAAATTACTACACATCTAATCCTACATAAAGATCTAAATTACACAATATGAACAAATTTTACAGAAAAAAATCTAACATAAAAAACTAACATAATATAATACATATCTAAATTACTACACATCTAATCCTACATAAAGATCTAAATTACACAATATGAACAAATTTTACAGAAAAAAATCTAACATAAAAAATCTTTTACAGAAAAAAATCTAACATAATTTGAACAAATTAATTACACAATCTACATTAACTACATATCTAAATTACTACACATCTAATCTAACAAAAATCTATGAACTAAAAAAAATCTAAAACAAATCTAACAAAAATTAAAAAGAGGCTCAATGCGGCGGCGACGGCGATGGCGAGGTGTGGCTGGGCGGCGACGAAGGCCGAGGCGGCGCTGGCCGGGCGGCTCTTGGCGTCAGGCGAGCGGGCGGCGGCGGCGGTGGGCGGCCGGGGCGGACGGGCGGCGGCGGCAAGGGCGGGCGGGCGGCGACGGCGTCGGGAAGAGGCGGCGTCGGCATCGGGGGAGTAGAGGCGAGAGATCGAAAAAGATGCTAAGTGTTGTATATATAGCAATCCGCATTGATCCCGGTTCGTGGCACAAACGGGACCAATGCCTCCTTTAGTCGGTTGATGCTTCCAACGGGACCAAAGGCCTCTTTTCGAAGAGCCCAAAGGGCGGAAACAAAGACCTTTGGTCGGTTGGTGGCTCCAACGGGACAAAAAGAGATTGGTCGGTTGGAGCCACCAACCGGGACCAAAGAGGTGCATTGGTACCGGTTGGTGCCACCAACCGGGACCAATGGACCCGTCTAACTACTTTTTTATCTCTGCAGCTGTTTTTTTGTTGATTCTTCCAGCAGCTTTCGTTTTAGTCCCACCTCGCCAAGCGAGAGGCACTCGCAGCTGTTTATAAGTCCTGAGTGCAGATACAATGACGAAGAGGCTCAATGCTCCTGCACGTTGGTTAGCTTCAAGCCTTGCGGGATACGGTAGACTGCACAGAGCTATGTGCAGTGCAGTTGACACTATCCCGAAAGGCTTGAAGCAAATTAACGAGCATTGCGACTCTTTTTTATTTTTAATGACTTATTATAACTCAGAAAAAAAAGAAAAAATAAATGTAGCAGAAAAGAAACAAATATATAAAAAACCACTCAGAAATAAATAGAAGAAAAAATATAACAGAAAAGAAAAAATATATAGAAAACTACTCAGAAATGAATTGAAGCAAAAAATAGTTGTGATTAACTGTACTAAAAAAAGAGCATATATGCTTATTTTTAATGGCTTATTACAACACAGAAATAAAAAGAAAAAATAATATAGCAGAAAAAGAAAAAAACTATATAAAAAACTACTCAGAAATGAATAGAAGCCAAAAATAGTTGTGCTTAACTATACTAAAAAAGGAGCATATATGCTTATTTTTAATGGCTTATTACAATTCAGAAATAAAAAGAAAAAATAATATAGCAGAGGTGTTTGTTTCCTTCTTCTCGAGCTACAATCGCTAGGATTGTAGGGGAAGCCCAAGTAAATTTATTTCCTTCTTCTCATGGTGTTCACATTTACTTGGATGTGACCATCTATTCATAACTATATAAATGTCAAGCAAAAAATGAGATTAAAGTCGTGGGTGTCACTGATTGAAATTGGGCCAATTGATGTTGATGCCTCGCTGATTTCCCGGCTTCAATAAAACAAAGTATAAATAGGAAAAATCAGGATCGTTAAAACATATATCTTTGAACATGAGTAAGGGTGGTGGCTTAATTTGTTTCCAATCCTAGCGCTGAATCGCATGATCTATAAGACTTGGTCCTACTTTCTATTAGATGCATTTGTACTTGTCCAATCATGTGAAGTAGACGATTCTCCATGGAGGTTATCCATGACCGCGGAGGTCCACTGCCAAGCTGCCTCCTATTACCTACTATTCTTGTGTGATGTGGTGTTACCACCGAGATACAAGCGCAGGCACTGGGCCTAAGTGCATCAGCCTGCCTCTACTACTTTGCCTTGGACAAGAGAGATCATTTTGGGTCTGGCTTTTCACGAGACGGCAATACATCGATCTAGCATGTGTCAATGTTCACAGTTGCATGAGATTTAATAAATCACTTTGCTGCATCCTCGAGCCTAGCACCAGGCCGGGCCCATAGGCGTACAAAAGGTGCGGCACGCACAGGGCCAATAAATTTTAGGGGCCCCAAATTTTAAGGGCATCACTATTTCTCGCGTTCAGCTAGTGGAGCGTTTCGGCTCGCTAAAGCCTGCGAGCATATGGGTAGGCCCACATGCGCGGGTAATCAGCTGCCTATTTCCGGTTTTCGTTTTTTCTCACAATTTTTCCTTTTTTTCCTTTCTTTTTTACTTTTATTTATACTTTAAAATATTGTAAATACATATATTACAAAAACACTCTCCCAAAAAAACATTTGAAAAATGTTGAATAGGGATTAAAAAATGTTGAACGAGAATTTGAATTTTTTTTGAACAAGTATTAGAAAGTGTTGAATAAGTATTAAAATGTTGAACACGTATTTGGAATGTTGAATGGGTACTAAAAATGTTGAACGGGTATATGAAAAAAGTTAAAAAATTATTTAAAAATGATGAACAAGTATTTGAAAAAATGTAGAACAAGTATTTGAAAAGATTGTGAACAAAGTATTTGAAAATGTTGATCATGTATATAAAAAATGTTGAAACAATTATTTGAAAAATGTTGAACAAGTATTTGAAAACATGTTGAAGAAAGTATTTGAATAAATGTTGAACAAGTATTTGAAAAAAATGTTGATATGTATTTGAAAAATGTTGAACAAGTATTTGAAAAATGCTGACCATGTATATAAGAATGTAGAATGAAAACAAAAAGGAAAACTAAAAAAGAAACAAGAAAAACCAAAGAAAAAGGATGATGGAAAAAACTGAAAAAAAAAGAAAAATCTCGGTGAAGAAGAAAAGAAAAAATAGATAAGAAAAAACGGAGAATCAGAAGAGAAACAAAAAAAAATCCCGCTTTTCTCCTTCTGGTAGTTCGCGGCCTTCTTATTGAGCACGAACTTGCTTCTATTGTAGCGGCAACGCTGCTGTGTCCCAACCAGTTGATCGTGAGATTGATCCCACACGAAAGATTTATGAAAAATGTTGAATAATTATTAAAAAATGTTGAACGAGTATTTGAGATATGTTGAACATGTATTTGAAAAATGTTGGCATAAGTATTTACTGTTGAACAAATATTTGAAAAAAAAAATTGAATAAGCGCTGGGACAATGTTGAATGTGTATACGAAAAATGTTGATCACTTATATAAAAATGTTGATCACGTATATAGAAATGTTGACCGCTTACTAAAAAATGTTGATCAGGTATTAAAAAATGTTGATCAGGTAAACAAAAATGTAGAATGGAAAACAAAAGGAAAGGAAAATGTTGAACGAGTATTTAAAGAAAATATGTTGATCATGTACATAAAAAATGTTGGACAGGTATTTCAAAAATGCTAAACAAGTATGTTAAGAAATGTTAAACATGTATATTGAAGAGTAGAATGACAAACAAAAAGAAACAAAGAAACAAAGAAACAACCAAAAAAAATGAAACAAAATAGAGAATAAAAAAGAAAGAATGAAAAAGTTGGAGAATAAAAAAGAAAGAAAATATTGAACAAGTATTTGAAAAAATATTGATCATTTATATAAGAATTTAGAATAAAAAGCAAAAAGAAAGAAAAATAAAAAAATAAAAAGAAACATAATAAACCAAAGGAAAAAATGAAAAATACTGTAGAAACAAATGGAAAAACCCGGAGAAAGAAAATGAAAACCGGAGAAGAAAAGAAACCAAATAAAACAAAAAAAAGGAAAAAAATCCCGAATAAAACCACTCGTGTAGTTTTAAGTACGGGGCGTCCCTAGTTATTTACATGAAATGAACTTGGGTGTGGTGGCTAGCTCAACTTGCGATCCCGCTGGACAGAGTTCGGCCCATACATCTCACAATTCCCAGTTTTATTCAGCACGCGCAGCCAGTTTGATCGCTTAACGCGTGGCGCTGGGCTTTGAAAAAAAAGGAAACTGGATCGTCGGGACTCGGATGGATCGCAAAAGGCAAGAGCCATCGGGTCACCGTCGCTACAGAGGATCGATCGGTGACAGCCCGAAAGCCGGTTCCGGCCAACCTTACAGCCAGCATGGGCCATCGGCGGGAGAAGGTCACGTGGTCATCGCCGTACTACCAGCGCCTTCACTGTTGCCAGTAGCTCTTCCGGCAAGTCACCGCCTTCTCAATTATAATCTCTCAATCTCACCCGCAAAAAAAAAAGTAATCTCAATCTCACATTATTCTGTAGCAGAGTTTTTACAAATATATAAAAAAAAATTGCACATGAGAGTGCGTCGGACCGGTTTGTACCCCAAATCCAGTATGTGGCTTGGTTGGGGCCTCCGGCTTTATATGTTAGGGTTTGATGCGATGTTTGTTTGGTATTAGCTTAGGAGTAGCGACAGTTGTTGCTAAGATGGTGGCTTCGGACAAACTCATATATTATTTTGTAAGATCTTTGTGAATAATTAATAAAATGACTGCATGCATCGTCCAGATACAGAGGGCGGGGGCAATCCTCATTTTCTAAAAAATATCAATTTCTTTTGCACGTAGTCCTCGTCTAATTTGGTAGAAACTGCAGCACATTGTTGTATCAATTTGTCACAAAGTCCATCAATTTTCAGTTTTTCTATTCTCAGATAAAAACTACAGTCCATCCTTTTCTTTTGTACATTGCGCCCATCTAATTTGATTGTTGCCGAATGTACTAGTTGATTTTACTCAGCCTGTATCACCATTTGATTTTATTCCACACAATTCTAAGGAATGTGGCATATACACAGCAGGAGTTTCTTAGAAGTATCGCCGAGCGATAGACTACTGCATATAGGTGAGTCAGCAGCAGCCTATTTTATAAAATCAAACTGAGTTCAAGTAGAAGATACTGTATTTGTTAAGCGATGTCTTTCTTACAGAATATATTTGTTAAGCGATAAAAAATATATTCTTTTAAACGATAGGGCCCATTTTAGAGTTTGTAACAGGGCCTCCGATTTTGCCAGCCCAGCCCAGGTAGCACGTGGAGTAGTTTGTCCACTGACATTTTTTTGCCACCGCTATTGGTGACTGAGAGGGTGTTTGTTTCCAGGGACTTATGGGTCTAGGGACTTAAATAAGTCCCAATAAGTCCCACCTAAACCAAACGGGAGGGACTTATGGGGACTTATTGTGGTGATTTGGGACTTATTGAAAAAGACTCTCCCAGAGGAGCTTATTGGGACTTATCGATCGCCCGCATCGCACCTGCCCCGCGTCGCACCTTCCCCCGCGCGTCGCTCTCCTTCCCCGCCTCGCATCGATCTCCTTCCCCCCGTCCCGCACCTTCTCCGCTCCTTCCCCTTCTGCGCCCGCAGCCAGATGCGCCGCCCGTAGACAGAGCCGCCGCCGCCCGTAGCCAGTGCCGCCGCCGCCCATAGCCAGCGCCGCCGCCCATAGCCAGCGCCGCCGCCGCCATGGCCGACGGTGAGGAGGACGGGAACCCTTTCTTGTCTCAGTTCCACGCGACTCATCAGGCATCGCAGGGCTCATCCGCCGGGGGAAATCTCGGGAAGGGAATAACAGGTTATGAACAAGTGTTATTCGCTTATGTAATTTCTTTTATCTCGGTTGTTATCTACACTTTCTTATTATGGTTCTTATCAACAAGTGTTAATCGTTTGTATGAACAAGTGTTATTTCGGTTGTCACTATTCTATAATTCGTTTGTATGAAAAATGTTTATGTGAATAAGTGTTTTATCAACTTATAAGTCCCTATAAACAAACAGGCAGGGACTCGGGACTTATAAGTCGGTGTAAACAAACAGGCAGGGACTTATGACTTATAAGTTGGGACTTAAAAAAGTCCTAGGACTTATGAAACAAACAGGCTCTGAGCCTCACATGCACGGTGGCTTTGTATCCAAAATGGATACATCAGGGAACTATGAGATCCAACAAGTACTCTTGCTCTGACTCCTGGCGTCTTCTATTCCATCCATTTTCCGCCTGTCTCATCTAGGTTTTTACTACTAATATTGGCCTTTCCCACCCATGACCATTTGATATGATAGCTATAGAGAAGTATATGTCGCCTAAAGGAACATGATTCCACTTGGTTGTAGAGTGAACAAAAATATATATGCGTGCACAAGCACAATCAACAAGCAGTTGATTTGCATGGTTGAATGTTGTGGAGCCCATGCTACAAGCTAGTACACTGATTCCATGTGAAGTATCTCATGAAAACCAACAACGAATGAAAACTTGGAAATTTTGGAAGTGGGCCATAAGTTCAGTAAGGAACATGTGAGATCATAGGTGGGGTGATAGCCAAACACTTAAACCAAATTTTGAAGTTAATTGTCCTCTTATCTTGCCCACCATCAGGAAAGTCTGATCACTTTGTCTTTGATATTTGCGCGATCGAGACTTGACCTCAGCCAACCATGAGCCCTCACCCTCCGATGGTCGTGGGCCATAATCCCCCATCAACTTTGACTACTACATTAGAGCTCGTGATCAATGGCCTTTCCGCTCCTCTGTCCCTTGTCATTCCCCCGCCTCCTTGTTGTAGCCTTGCACAGATAAGTAATGGAGATCCTTTTGATGATTGTTTTTCTTCCTCGGTAGATACTGCTGAAGCATTTGAATTGATCTCCTCTACTGAAGCTAGTGATTAGTCTTCGAGTTTTACCCATGTTTGGTGCTTTGTCTGTGAGGCATTGGGCCCGACTGGGAGGGGGGTTTGGACCTTGCTGGGGTTCTCCAAACCCAGACCAACCAAATTGGGAGGAGGATATGCCTCTTCTAATTTGTGTTCGTGAGGTTGGATTTGACCCTGTGGACGACGCACAACAAGATGGTTATTGAGACATTCTTTTATGGTGGGCCTCTGACTCCATTCTTAATTCTTTGCCTTTTTGCAGCAATGACACTCGCTATCTAGACAAGGAGATCGTAACCGACTATGCAGCATGATGGATGCGATGACGGTAGCCACACGCCGACTTGCCTCGTCTGGCTATGGACGCAATGGTGTGTCGAATGCGATGGTGCCAATTGTCTATACTTCTGCATCTGGCTACGGAGGCGCTGCAACATACTATGGACGCTGATGAATGCTTATGGGTGCAGTCATGCAGAGTTCTCTAGGTTGGATGGTGACGTCTTAGCTCAACATTTCCCTATTTCCCCTAATTGCCCGGCTCCGGGCGCGGCGGATAACAGCGACCCCCTCCACTTTTGCCTCACCTCTTGTGCACTCTCCGTTCCCTGGTGGCCTGACAGGCCGTCCTTTCCCCTGGTTGTTGACTACTTTGTGCGCCTTCCTCAATCCCACTACATCACGTGATTCCTTGTTTGGAGACCCTAGCCTTGGTGACAGGTAGTCTTGTGCTTGCATCCGCTCTCGTGTTATGTGCGTCAAACACGGTGGTGCCAACGTTCCATACTCATGTACCACCGGCGGTGGTGCCCGAGCGTGTGGCTATGGCAGTGCTCCAACATATGGTGGTCGCAGATGGATGCTTATGGGTGCGTTTGTGCAGAGCGCTCTAGCTTGGATGGCTTCGTCTTGGCTCCCGACCTTTTCCCATCCCTGACCACTCGGCTGTGGACATGATATCTAACAGTGACCCCCTCCCTTTCCGCTTGAACCCCCATGCACTTTCTGTTGCCGGGCAGCCCGACTAGCCATCCTTACCCCAGGTTGCGGGTCGCTCTCTGCACCATCCTCGATCCCGCTGCATCACGCGGTTCCCTACTAGGCATAGAGAGATATGAGTCAGACAAGGTGTGGGCTTACAACATGTTTGGCGATTTTCCTATGTTTCATAGAGTGTTCCTTGTCCCACAATATCGTTCGATGGAAGATCTCCTACTGAAGCGCTTCATGGGTCGATGTTTTATCCTTGAGAGGGGGTGGTTTGGAGCGGCGATGGGAGCCAGGCGGTAGATAATTTGACTTATCATCGACAAATATGACCATAATTGTTTTTCTTCAACAATTAATAACGTGTATGGCTAATGAGTGTTGTAATCTTTAGAGTCATCTTGTACACCTTAATGTTCTAAGAACTTAAAGCTAGCTTTAGGTATGACATTCGGTAGTATGGAAGGATTCAAGAAGTTTTACGAGATTTATACACACAATGTTGGCTTCACACTTCAAAATGGGTGAGAAAGACTATAGATAATAGGATGGTCCGGGTGCATTTTCTCTGTGGCAAATCATTTTTTCAAACATTGGAGAATGAACCTAAAAAGATTCAAGGGGGGTATAAGTAAACATTTAAGAGAGATCACTAGATGTGATTGTGTGGCCAAGATAACTGTCAAGGGTATACAAAATGGAAAATACTTAGATATCATATTTCCATGTAAAACACACCCATGAATTTCTCACCAAGCAAGGAACATTTATTCAAGTCTAACAGAGAAGTGAGCGATTTTTTTAAGATACCACTATTCACAAGTCGTGCAACTAACATTGGTATATCTTGGGCCTTTCAGTTGCTTCATGTTGGCTGGGATGGATTTGAGTTCGTGGGGCACATAATGAGGGCCTGGTCAACAAAAAATGACAAGTATATACATATCATATGGTAGGAGCAAATACCCTGGCCTCTGCATCGGATGATGCACACGGACATATATTACTCCCTCTGTCCCATAATGCTAGTGTCAAAAACGTCTTACATTATGAGACGGGAGGAGTATTCGTTATTGAAACAATGCCAAACCAAACTAAGCATTATTAAAGCCGATCAACTCGGTATGTACAAAAATAAAAGAAAAAACCATGGTCATCCGCCTAGGGCAAGCTTTTTGCCAGCATCTCAACATTCTACCACAAAACCTAGAAGCTATATAGTTATAGACGAAGAGTTGATCGCTCCAAGAATTAGTTAATAATGATCAGTCAAGTGACTTTTGGAAGCACCCATGTTGGCCTCGGCCACTGGTTACTCCTGTGGAGACAACTAATTTCTCCTAGCCGATTTTTTTCCAGCCGTGCGACGTGCAAAGCTGGCTCGCGTACTTGGCTAATCTGACACAGCATCCAAGAGCTGGTCTAGCAAAGATAGCTAACACAAGAGAGCCTCGGGGCTAAAGAACTGTCCAACTACCCTTCAGCTCAGCTGCTTGTTTCTCAACAATGATGTAGAGCACGAGCTGAGAAGATCTAAGAACAACATGTGAGGGACCGAGGGCGCTCGTAGTGAAGAAACCAGCATCCTCGTAGCATGAAACGGTGGTAGGTGTACAGAGGAATGTCAATCTCGTTCCTGAGGTCTCCTATTCCGAGACTGTATTTGGAGTTCATATTATTTATTTTACTTCCTCTGCCATGTATCCCCTATGCTTGCCTCTATGTTTTTCCTTGCATGTGATCTACTCTTTTATGTTGCGGCCAAAGGAGTTTTTGCCAACTGGTAGCTTGTGGAGCTTGCCTCCCCTTCGGTTGAGATTGAGCAACATATATATTTACTAGAAATTATTTGTATGTTCTAAGGTGGTTGAGTATGTACTATTTTACATTGATTTTATGGCGATAAGTAGTACTACCTCCGTCCAGGTTTATTGGTCCCCTTTAAAATTTGTGTCAAACTTTGATCTAAGATTTAACTAAAAAATGTTAATGCATGTGAACAAAAAATATTTTATTGAATTCGTATTTGAATATAATTTTCAATAATATAATTTTTTGTGGCATGCATAAACATTTTGTTAGTTAAATTTATGGTCAAAATCTCGCATGGAATACAATGGGGACCAATAAACCAGGACGGAGGTAGTACATTTATTGTGAGTGACCTTTTACGTGTTATGAATTACATTAATTGGTTTGGATTGATTAGGGGGAATCATGCATGCATTTCGACAGAGAATTATTGTACCTCTCACAAATAAAATAGCGGTTCCTTTTAGAGATTGGCACTTGGCCTCATAGTTTAACCCACATTTTAAAAAAAATTACCCAGACAATCATTAGTGTTATTTATCAAGACCCAACCCTGTGGTCCGGTGGTTACAATGTTCGAAACATATATAATTGCCACAAATGTGGTTTTTTTTTCATAACTAGCAAGATGCCCGTGCATTGCACGGAACATCAAGATGCATTCTTTTACAAAACACATGTTATGATTGACCCATGCAGGAGTAACCTCATGTGTAAAAACTAATGATATCTCAAAAATTTCATCAAAAAATGATATCTCGAGAAAGATCAGAGATAAGGTGAGGAGGAGTGGGCACGGTGGTCATTGGTGGTCGGACTTAGCAGAGGCATGGGGATGGACGACGCCGGCAATGGCCACCATGCCAGATTGTTTCAGAGGATTTCTTTTTTAATTACTCCCTCCGTTCGGTGAAGAGTATACATCTAGAGATTTTAGGACAAATTATGGAGTGAAGTAAAAAATACATTGGAAAGGTGCAAGCCACTATCTCTCTCCTCTTTAATTATCCAACCCCCAATGAGCTAAGTGCATGTAGAAAATAAAAAGACCATGTGTAGATTGTTATTGGTCTTGATTACCGTGTGATGAAAGAGAAGTATTTTTTCTACTTTAAAGTGCATTGGGAAGATAGATGTACACTCTTTTATGGACAAATTTTGAAACCAAACGTACACTCTTCACCGGACGAAGGGAGTACTCAACAATGAAGTTGTGGAAGATAAGGATAAACGAGAGAGCTGCGGGTATCCTTTTGCAAAATTACCATAGTTTCCTTTCTATCCGTCAGGTATAAATCAGACGGCCTATATTACAGGATTGGCAGGCACACCATCATCACCAAATCTGCATTTTTTAAGAGTAGAAGATGTTGCAGACAATTAATGCATAAAACAATAATAAATGAAGCATTTTCTTACACTAGTAGAAAAAGCCTCATTCGTCTCGGTTCGTGAGGGTCATTTGTCCCGGTTCCCGAACCGGGACTAAAGGGTCGTTACTAAAGCCCTATATCTTTAGTCTCGGTTCGCCCAGGAACCGGGACAGATGGGGCTCCACGTGGCCGCTGCCGCTTGCCCAGGAAGGAGGACCTTTTGTCCCGGTTGGTGCCACCAACCGGGACCAAAAGGCTTCCATGCGTCAGCAGTTCAGGGGCTGGTGTTTTGGAAAAAAAAATCCTGAAGGGGGGGTTGTAGGGTTAATTTAGGGGTTTCATATATTGTGTTAGAGAAGTGTCCTCTCTTATCTCCGTGCTTGGTCGACGCTACGTACTATACGTATAGAGAGGACTCGACACGCTAGCTAGCTAGTAAGCAAATGAAGGAAACTATTAAGTATAGAAGATCATCATGATGAACATATACAGAGAGAAGTGACCGACCTCTCCTTCTCCAAGAGATTGGTCGAACAACAAGTTTTCGTATACCTTACCGACGGTACTGGCAATATATATATATATAGACACACACAATGTGTAAGATCTCTTACAATACCCTAACATATGAACTCAACTTCCACATACCAAAAGGCTCTCGTCCTCAAACTCAATAACCAGATCATAAATCCTGCCTCGAAAAGCCCACTTAACCACTTCCGACACATACTCAATGTTCAAAACTAACCAGAATCCGAGTAATCCCATGAGCTCTGGTGAACTCCATGTCCACACGCTCAGGCTTCCCCACTAAAATGCCCATACTGGCCACAACCCGAGCATCATGCAGCGGCTTGGAGGGAGCCCCGGAGAATCGCAGCCATGCCTGAGTAAGCGGCTTGCCCTGAGGCTCAACAAGCTTCCACTCTTGAAACTCAAGGATGCCATCCGTTCCCGGCACCTTACACATCCCAAAGCTCAACAACCTCTGCAGATCCTCCATGGAAGGAAACTCAACTCTGAACATCCTATCAGCGAGGCTGACAAGGTCCCACTGGAAATCCTCAGGGGCCAACTCACGGAGCCTCTGCACGATCTGTGTCTCAGACACCTCCCCTCTGGTGACCTTGACTATCCCCGTGGTCATACTCGTGGACTTATCAGAAACCTCTCGCTCATTCGGAGATTCAAAAGAAATCAGCTCAGCACAGTAAACTCCATACATCATGAGTGACGGTGCCTGATCTCGCAGTAACGGACACTCCCGAGTCGCCTACCGATCAGTCCTCAGGCTCGCAGTAACGTGTACAGGTGTACTAAACATGGCAACATAAGCAAGTTCATCAAATGTGCCAGTGATGTATGCATAAAGAAAGTCTCCAGTTCCTCGGGATCATACGTACTTCACACAAGGCATGTGGGTTGCGCTCAGGTAATTGCCTAGTTGGCGATGAAAACTTGAACACGCGTTTATTTTTGAATGGAAGAGACTCAGGTAACCCTGGGTGCCTCTTTGAGTCCCTGGATTAAAAAAAAGTGAAACAGAAAGAGGAAAAAGAGGGATTGCAAAAATATGTACTCTTCAACAACACGAGCCAGATGACGTGGTAGTTTTGTCTGAAATATTACTAAAAAGACCGGCTACTTAATCATTGTACAAAGACATGTTGCAGGTTCGCTCCACCATCGCATTCACCAGCAGTTGTTGGAGGCATGAGCAGCTGTAGGGAGCGCAGCCCTCTGCCCCTCGGTGGCTTAGGCTACAAAAGTGGCGCACGCGAGATCCGCCATGGTGCCGTCGGCGCCAAGTAGCACGGGCACCGGCTACAAGTTCCTCTCTACCGTCATGTTCGCATCTACCATGGCGCCGGCCTCTCCAACACCTCTAGCGCGTCCTGCACGAGCGCAGAGCTCCTCATGCGAGAGAAATAAAAATCAATTGACGGAGCTTACTCTAGTTACCGTGCGACGATTTTAGAGGTGGAAACATGACCCGCCAACCATCAACCATGAATCATTGGCTTCTACTCCCTCCGTTCCAAATTACTTGCCGCACGTATGGATGTATCTAGATGTATTTTAGTTCTAGATACATCCATTTCAGCGACGAGTAATTTGGAACGGAGGGAGTAGTTGTTATCGACGAAGAGAACCATCGGCACCCGCTCCTGAAAAACCTCGTCTGCTTTGCGCCGATGCTAGAGCGTGCGCCGTCTAAAAAGCCGAGCCTGTGGACACAAGTCCAATAATATTGGGGTGCCGCCGTCACAGCATCGTCACTGAAACGTACTAGCACCTAGATCCATCACCCACAAAAAATGCCAAAACGCACGGCGCATCGAGGCACCTGCCACATCAATGAGACATGGTGGTCCGCTTGAGGGTACTCGCACATTGTTAAAGATGCTTGAAGGGATTAATGAAGGCCCAAACAATTAATGAGATTGGTTGGTTTTGAGTTAGTTTTGGATTTGATTAATTTTAAGAGAGTACTCTACATTACCACTCTGAACTAACTAGTCAGTTTAAAATCCAACCTCGACTTCAAAATAGGTCATCTCACACAGGGGCGGAGGGGGGGGCGAGCAGGGGCTAGACACCCCCCAATCGCTCGCCCCGCTCTTGAAATTTTGTGGTATACGCAGTGTATTACGTGTGCTAATGGCCCAGTAATGATTTGATTAATGATGGCCCAGCTGATTTATCCTGTAATTAGTACACATCAAATAAGCCCAGTAGCCCATGTACGATCGTGGCCTGCCTCATGCGTGTAATTGTTTTGCTAGTCGAGGCCAGGTCCTAGCCCTAATGCTATCGATCAGATCAATCAATTGATCCTCTTTACGTTCTACCTACGCCTGACTGTAGACGGCGGCCGCCGCCGCCGTCGCTCACCATGACGCTATACAGCTAGGCACCGGGAGGCCAGCTTATGGATACAAGCAGGTAGTAGACTTGTAGTATATATCAATAATGCACTACTTGCTATTAGCAGTATTTTTTTTCTGAATCTGAACCTTGGTCTGATTGTTAGTATTTCTGTTTTGATTTTGGGATCGATTGCCTGCGCGCGCTAGGGCGTTGCGGCGTTGCCATCGGCCACATAAGGTGAAGGAAATATGCCCTTGAGGCAATAATAAAGTTATTATATATTTCCTCATATCATGATAAATGTTTATCATTCATGCTAGAATTGTATTAACCGGAAACATGATACATGTGTGAATGCATAGACAAACAATATGTCACTAGTATGCCTCTACTAGACTAGCTTGTTAATCAAAGATGGTTATGTTTCCTAACCATGAACAAAGAGTTGTTATTTGATTAACAAGGTCACATCATTAGTTGAATGATCTGATTGACATGACCCATTCCATTAGCTTAGCACACGATCGTTTAGTATGTTGCTACTGCTTTTATCCATGACTTATACATGTTCCTATAACTATGAGATTATGCAACTCCGTTTACGGAGGAACACTTTGGTACTGCCAAGCGTCACAACGAATCGGGTGATTATAAAGGAGTACTATAGGTGTCTCCAAAGGCAGATGTTGGGTTGGCGTATTTGAGATTAGGTTTTGTCACTCCGATTGTCGGAGAGGTATCTCTGGGCCCTCTCGGTAATACACATCACTTAAGCCTTGCAAGCATTACAACTAATGAGTTAGCTGTGAGATGATGTATTACGGAACGAGTAAAGAGACTTGCGTAGCGAGATTGAACTAGGTATTGGATACCGACGATCGAATCTCGGGCAAGTAACATACCGATGACAAAGGAACAACGTATGTTGTTATGCGGTCGACCGATAAAGATCTTCGTAGAATATGTAGGAGCCAATATGGGCATCCAGGTCCCGCTAATGGTTATTGACCGGAGGCGTGTCTCGGTCATGTCTACATTGTTCTCGAACCGTAGGGTCCGCACGCTTAAGGTTTCGATGGCGGTTATATTATGAGTTTGTGTATTTTGATGTACCGAAGAGTTGAGTCCGGATGTGATCACGGACATGACGAGGAGTCTCGAAATGGTCGAGACATAAAGATTGATATATTGAAGCCTATATTTGGAGTTGAATGGTTCGGGTGAAATCGGGATTTTACGGAACACCGGGGTTACGGAACCCTCCGGAGGCTATTGGGCCTTAGTGGGCCACGAGGAGAAGAGGAAGGGCCGTCCGGGGCAGGCGCGCCCCTCCCCTAGTCTGAATAGGACAGGAGAGGGGGCGGCGCCCCTTCCCTCTTCCCTCCCCAATCCTACTCCAACTAGGAAGGGGGAGTCCTACTCGGTGGGAGTAGGACTCCTCCGCGCGCCTCCTCCAAGGGCCGGCCGCACCCCCTTGCTCCTTTATATCTGGGGCAGGGGGCACCCTAGGACACACAAGTTTGATCTACGGATCGTTCCTTAGCCGTGTGCGGTGCCCCCTCCATCATATTCCACCTCGGTCATATCGTCATGAAGCTTAAGCGAAGCTCTGTGCGGTAGAACATCAAGATCGCCACCACGCCGTCGTCTTGTGAAACTCTCCTCCCCAAGCTCTCTGGATTGGAGCCGAGGAGCGTCATCGAGCTGTACGTGTGTCAAGAACTCGGGGGCGTCGGAGTAACAGCGCCGGGATCGGTCGAATCGCGTGGAGATCGTACGACTACTTCCTCCACGTTGTGATCGCTTCCGCTCGGGTCACGAGGGTGCGTAGACAACACTCTCCCTCTCGTTGCTATGCATCACCATGATCTTGCGTGTGCGTAGGAAATTTTTGAAATTACTCGTTCCCCAACAGTGGTATCGAGCCTAGGTTTTTATGGTTTGATGTTTTGCACGAGTAGAACACAAGTGAGTTGTGGGTGATACAAGTCATACTACCTACCAGCATGTCATACTTTGGTTCAGCGGTATTGTGAGATGAAGCGGCCGGACCGACATTACGCGTGCGCTTACGCGAGACTGGTTTCACCGCCTCGAGCACTCGTTGCTTAAAGGTGATTGGCGGGTGTCTGTCTCTCTCACTTTAGTTGAACGAGTGTGGCTCGCCCGGTCCTTGAGAAGGTTAAAACGGAGTCTATTTGACAAAGTATCGTTGTGGTTTTGATGCGTAGGTGAGATTGGTTCTTGCTTAAGCCCGTAGCAGCCACGTAAAATTTGCAACAACAAAGTAGAGGACGTCTAACTTGTTTTTGCAGGGCATGTTGTGATGTGATATGGTCAAGACGTGATGCTATATTTTATTGTATGAGATGATCATGTTTTGTAACCGAAGTTATCGGCAACTGGCTGGAGCCATATGGTTGTCGCTTTATTGTATGCAATGCAATCGCCCTGTAATGCTTTACTTTATCACTAAGCGGTAGCGATAGTCGTAGAAGCATAAGATTGGCGAGACGACAACGATGCTACGATGGAGATCAAGGTGTCGCGCTAGTGACGATGGTGATCATGGTGGTGCTGCAGAGATGGAGATCACGAAGCACAAGATGATGATGACCATATCATATCACTTATATTGATTTGCATGTGATGTTTATATTTTATGCATCTTATCTTGCTTTGATTGACGGTAGCATTATAAGATGATCTCTCACTAAATTATCAAGAAGTGTTCTCCCTGAGTATGCACCGTTGCCAAAGTTAAATCGTGCCCGGACACCACGTGATGATCGGGTGTGATAAGCTCTCGTCCATCTACAACGGGTGCAAGCCAGTTTTGCACACGCAGAATACTCAGTTATACTTGACGAGCCTAGCATATGCAGATATGGCCTCGGAACACGGAGACCGAAAGGTCGAACGTGAATCATATAGTAGATATGATCAACATAAGATGTTCACCATTGAAAACTACTCCATTTCACGTGATGATCGGTTATGGTTTAGTTGATTTGGATCACGTGATCACTTAGATGACTAGAGAGATGTCTGTCTAAGTGGGAGTTCTTAAGTAATATGATTAATTGAACTTAAATTTATCATGAACTTAGTCCTGGTAGTATTTTGCAAATTATGTTGTAGATCAATAGCTCGTGTTGTTGCTTTCATATGTTTATATGTTCCTAGAGAAAATTGTGTTGAAAAATGTTAGTAGCAATGATGCGGATTTGATCCGTGATCTGAGGTTTATCCTCATTGCTGCACAGAAGAATTATGTCCTCAATGCACCGCTACGTGACAGACCTATTGCAGGAGCAGATGCAGACGTTATGAATGTTTGGCTAGCTCAATATGATGACTACTTGATAGTTTTGTGCACCATGCTTTATGGCTTAGAATCGGGACTTCAAAGATGTTTTGAACATCATGGACCATATGAGATGTTCCAGGAATTGAAGTTAATATTTCAAGCAAATACCCGAGTTGAGAGATATGATGTCTCCAACAAGTTCTATAGCTAAAAGATGGAGGAGAATCGCTCAACTAGTGAGCATGTGTTCAGATTGTCTGGGTACTACAATCGCTTGAATCAAGTGGGAGTTAATCTTCCAGATAAGATAGTGATTGACAGAATTCTCTAGTCACCATCTCCAAGTTAGTAGAACTTCGTGATGAACTATAGTATACAAGGGATGATAAAAATGATTCCCGAGTTTTTCATGATGATGAAATCGATGAAGGTAGAAATCAAGAAAGAACATCAAGTGTTGATGGTTAACAATACCACTAGTTTCAAGAAAAGGGCAAAGGGATGGAAGGGAACTTCAAGAAGAACGGCAAGCAAGTTGCTGCTCAAGTGAAGAAGCCCAAGTCTGGACCTAAGCCTGAGACTAAGTGCTTCTACTGCAAAGGGACTGGTCACTGGAAGCAGAACTACCCCAAGTATTTGGCGGATAAGAAGGATGGCAAAGTGAACAAAGGTATATTTGATATACATGTTATTGATGTGTACTTTACTAGTGTTTATAGCAACCCCTCGGTATTTGGTACTGGTTCGGTTGCTAAGAGTAGTAACTCAAGCGGAGTTGCGAATAAGCGAAACTAGTTAAGGGTGAAGTGACGATGTGTGTTGAAAGTAGTTTCAAGATTGATATGATCATCATCGCACACTCCCTATACTTTCGGGATTAGTGTTGAACCTAAATAAATGTTATTTGGCGTTTGCGTTGAGCATGAATATGATTCGATCATGTTTATTGCGATACGGTTATTCATTTAAAATACAGAATAAATTGTTATTCTGTTTACATGAATAAAACCTTATATGGTTACACACCCAATGAAAATGGTTCATTGGATCTCGATCGTAGTGATACACATATTCATAATATTGAAACCAAAAGATGCAAAGTTAATAATGATAGTGCAACTTATTTGTGGCACTGCCGTTTAGGTCATATTGGTATAAAGCGCATGAAGAAACTCCATGCTGATGGGATTTCGGAATCACTTGATTATGAATCAGTTGATGCTTGCGAACCATGCCTCATGGGCAAGATGACTAAGACACACCGTTCTCCGGAACAGTGGAGCGAGCAACTGACTTATTGGAAATAATACATACTGATGTATGCGATCCAATGAGTGTTAAGGCTCATGGCGGGTATCGTTATTTTCTGACCTTCACAGATGATTTGAGCAGATATGGGTATATCTACTTGATGAAACATAAGTCTGAAATATTTGAAAGGTTCAAAGAATTTCAGAGTGAAGTGGAAAAATCATCGTGACAAGAAAATAAGGTTTCTACGATCTGATCGCGGAGACAAATATTTGAGTTACGAGTTTGGTCTTCAATTAAAACAATGTGGAATAGTTTCACAAATTCATGCCACCTGGAACACCACATCATAATGGTGTGTCTGAACGTCATAACCGTATTTTATTGGATATAGTACAATCTATGATGTTTCTTATCGATTTACCAATATCATTTTGGGATCATGCATTAGAGACAACTGCATTCACGTTAAATAGGGCACCATCTAAATCCGTTGAGACGACACTATATGAACTGTGGTTTAGCAAGAAACCAAAGTTGTCGTTTCTTAAAGTTTGGGGCTGCGATGCTTATGTGAAAAAGTTTCATCCTGATAAGCTCAAACCCAAATCGGAGAAGTGCGTCTTCATAGAATACCCAAGGGAAATTGTTGGGTACACCTTCTATCACAGATCCGAAGGCAAAACATTCGTTGCTAATAAATGGATCCTTTCTAGAGAAGGAGTTTCTCTCGAAAGAAGTGAGTGGGAGGAAAGTAGAACTTGATGAGGTAATTGTACCTTCTCCCTTACTTGAAAGTAGTTTGTCGCAGAAACCGGTTTCTGAGACATCTACACCAAGTAGTGAGGAAGTTGATGATGTTGATCATGAAACTTCAGATCAAGTTACTATAGAACCTCGTAGATCAACAGAGTAAGATCCGCACTGAGTGGTACGGTAATCCTGTTCGGAAATCATGCTACTAGATCATGATGAACCTACGAACTATGAAGAAGCGATGGTGAGCCCAGATTCATAAAATGGCTTGAGGCCATGGAATCGAGATGGGATCCATGTATGAAAACAAAGTATGGACTTTGGTTGACTTGCCCGAGGGTAGGAAAGCAATAGAAAACAAGTGGATCTTCAAGAAGAAGACCGACGCCGACGGTAATATTATGTCTACAAAGCTCGACTTATGCAAAGGGTTTCGACAAGTTCAAGGGATTGACTACGATGAGACCTTCTCACCCGTAGCGATGCTTAAGTCTGTCCGAATCATGTTAGCGATTGCCGCATTTTATGATTATGAAATTTGGCAAATGGATGTAAAGACTGCATTCCTGAATGGATTTCTAGAAGAAGAGTTGTATATGATGCAACCAGAAGGTTTTATCGATCCAAAAGGAGCTAACAAAGTGTGCAAGCTCCAGCGATCCATTTATGGACTGGTGCAAGCATCTCGGAGTTGGAATAAACGCTTTGATAGAGTGATCAAAGCATTTGGGTTCATACAGACTTTTGGAGAAGCCTGTATTTACTAGAAAGTGAGTGGGAGCACTACAGCATTTCTGATAAGTATATGTGAATGACATATTGTAGATCGGAAATAATGTAGAATTATTCTGCAAAGCATAAAGGAGTGTTTGAAAGAAGTTTTTCAAAGAAAAACCTCGGTGAAGCTGCTTACATATTGGGCATCAAGATCTATAGAGATAGATCAAGATGCTTGATAAGTTTTTTCAATGAGTACATACCTTGACAAGATTTTGAAGTAGTTCAAAATGGAACAGTCAAAGAAAGAGTTCTTGCCTGTGTTACAAGGTGTGAAATTGAGTAAGACTCAAAACCCAACCACGGCAGAAGATAGAAAGAGAATGGAAGTCATTCCCTATGCCTTGGCCATAGGTTCTATAAAGTATGCCATGCTGTGTACCAGATCTATTGTATACCCTACACTGAGTTTGGCAAGGGAGTACAATAGTGATCTAGGAGTAGATCACTGGACAGCGGTCAAAATTATCCTTAGTGGAATAAGGATATGTTTCTCGATTATGGAAGTGACAAAAGGTTCGTCGTAAAAGGTTACGTCGATGCAAGTTTTGACACTGATCTGGATGACTCTAAGTCTCGATCTAGATACATATTGAAAGTGGGCGCAATTAGCTAGAGTAGCTTCGTGCAGAGCATTGTAGACATAGAAAAATTGCAAAATACATAACGGATCTGAATGTGAAAGACCCGTTGACTAAGACTCTCTCACAATCAAAACATGATCACACCTTAGTACTCTTTGGGTGTTAATCACATAGCGATGTGAACTAGATTACTGAATCTAGTAAACCCTTTGGGTGTTGGTCACATGACGATGTGAACTATGGGTGTTAATCACATGATGATGTGAACTATCGATGTTAATCACATGGTGATGTGATCTAGATTATTGACTCTAGTGCAAGTGGGAGACTGAAGGAAATATGCCCTAGAGGCAATAATAAAGTTATTATATATTTCCTCATATCATGATAAATGTTTATCATTCATGCTAGAATTGTATTAACCGGAAACATGATACATGTGTGAATGCATTGTAGGATCGGAAGTATGTCTAGAGGGGGGGTGATTAGACTACTTGACAACTCAAAAATTTTGCCTTTTGATTTGAGTAGTTTCTTAGCAAGTTCACAATGATAATCAAGTCAAGTATCACCCTACACATGCAATTCTAGAGTTGTGGCAGCGGAAAGTAAATTGCATGTATAGTAAATGAGAGGAGGAGAAGAGCAAATGCAATGGAGACACGGAGATTTTTTCTCGTGGTTCCGATAGGTGGTGCTATCGTCAATCCACGTTGATGGAGACTTCAACCCACGGAGGGTAACGGCTGCTTGAGTCCACGGAGGCTCCACCCACGAAGGGTCCACGAAGAAGCAACCTTGTCTATGCCATCATGGCTTACGCCCACGGAGGACTAGCCTTACTCGGGGTAGATCTTCACGAAGTAGGCGATCTCCTTGCCCTTACAAACTCCTTGGTTCAACTCCACATCATGACGGAGGCTCCCAAGTGACACCTAACCAATCTAGGAGGCACCACCCTCCAAAAGGTAATAGATGGGGTTGGTGATGATGAACTCCTTGCTCTTGTGCTTCAAATGATAATCTCCCCAACACTCAACTCTCCTCACTGATTTGGCTGTGGTGGAAGAAGGGATTGAGTGGAAAGCAACTTGGGAAGACTAGAAATCAAGTTTCATATGGTGGGAGTGGAGCAACTTGATCTCAACACAAGGGTAGGTAGTTTTCTTCTCGAAATGTAAGGTAGGAGTGGTAGTTCTTTCGATGGCTCTCTCCACGAATGAAGAGGAGGTGGAGGGTATTTATAGCCTCCACACAAAATCCAACCGTTACACACATTTGACCAATCTCGGTCGGACCGAAGTTGACAACTCGGTCGGACCGAAAGTTCAAATCTTGTGAGCGTTGGGATTTTCAGTGGGACCGAAAATACAATCTCGGTTAGTCCGATTCTTCCAAAGTCTAGGGTTTGCCAATCTCGGTGGGACCGACTTTCTCATCTCGGTGACACCGATTTGAGTCTGAAGGTTCTGAAGGTTGGCAACACCAATTCGAATGACCGAGTTTGGAATCGGAAAATCCGAGATTCTTAGGGTTTGGGTATATGGTGAGGTGGTTCATCTCGGTGTGGTGAGTTTGGAATCGGTGGGACCGAGATTACTTATGAGTTTATGTTGGAATGAAAGATTGCTGATTGTTTGAGAGATAAATCACTAAGCACTTTAGAGCAACCAGATCATCATCATAACCTCACCCCTTTTAATAGTATTGGCTTTCCTATGGACTCAATGTGATCTTGGATCACTAAACCAAAAATGGAGTCTTGAGCTTTTGCCAATGTTTTCCTTAGCATTTTGAGGGTCCACATCATCGGTCATTGCCATACCCATATCCTTGAACTTTCGAAATATTCTCAAGAAATGATTAGTTCAATGATATATATGTTGTTATTAATTACCAAAACCACCGAGGATTAGTTGCACTTTCAATCTCCCCTTTTGGTAATTGATGACAACATATAGATCAAACTTCGACAAATGATATAATCAATGAATAATATCGTCGCTTTGAGAAGTATGTGATAAGCAAGAGCTCCCCCTAAATTTGTGCATTATTTAAGATTTGCGTTTGAATGCAAATGCACAATCGATTAGGATCATGGGTTACTCTTCCATGTCACATACATCTTGGTGGAGCGCACAAAATGATAAGAATGAATAACATGCACCCAATCACCAAGACATGAGTAAATGATCATACAAGATATGAATGGAATATGATAGACATCAAGCACACATTAAGCACAGTATGATCAAGCACTCATCAAGATAGAGCAAACGTAGTATCAAACACACGAAGTATCTCAAAGAACTCAAAAGTATCTCAAGGAAAACCGCAAACGAAGGAGCAAAAAACGAGCAATCTCTCTCTCGAAGCCCTATGATCTATACACTTTCTCCCCCTTTGGCAACAAGTTACCAAAAAGTTCGAAAGGTATAGAGCTAATCGTCCTCGGGACTCTGCTGGCGGCTCTGCTGCGTGTCGATGGAGTGGAGATAGCTGCATCTGCAAAGCTTGCTGAAGTCTGTGAAGCTGGAGGAGTGGATCTTGGAGCTGGTCTTTGGAACCGATGGAGCTGTAGGAGGTGCTGATGTAGTAGCCACAGGATCGACCTTTGGAATAGCAGCTGATCTGGGCTTTGTGGGCCTTGCAGCAGGCTGCTCATAGTCATCTGGACCATGTCACCTTCCATCTCCTTCATGAGTTCTGCCTTCTCCTCTTAGCTTCCTCAATGTCGCATCAAGCTTGTTGACGGTGACCTGCACTTGATCGACAGCGTCGAGCATGGAACTTATCCTCAACTATCCTCTCAAGGCTCTCCGAGGCGCACTATGCTGGCCAAAGCGTAGCTCAATTCTCGAGTGGCTTCAAGAAGTTGTTCGCAGCGCTCTTGGGCTTTTGCTGCTTCCTTCTCAGCTTTAGCTTGTTTGGCAGCTTCAGACTTAGCATGTCCTTCTACAGATGTGGGAGCATTCTCAGTCATCACAACCTCGTTGTCCTCATGTTCAGGCTGCAGTGGCAAGTGGGGTCTATCCAACAGGTAGGTGTCCGTGCCAAACTTGGCATTAATGAGCATCTGAATATGCGGAGCAAACCCACATGACCTCTTCTGGTCTGCTGCTGTCCTCTTGATAGTTTCTACTATCAGGTCCATCACCTTAAAAGGTGTCTTCTGGTCTAGAATGTGCAGCATGTTGATAGAGTACCCTCTTATCATGCGATGGTCCCCTGACTTAGGCATCAAAGTATGCCTCAGAATGGTGTTGGTGGTTGGGAGACCTGCCTGAAGATAGTAGACTGATCCAAGCTTCCAAATCTCTACATCCTTCACATCTACCTCATTGTACATGTTCTTCATTGACTCGTGATTTTTCTTCGGAATGCCATAGACATCAATATCATCTTCCCTTGAAACAGGTGCATTCAGCAACACTCTCCATTCTTCAACAGTAGAATGGAATCTCTGCCCTTCTGTCATCCATACAATCCTGCCATCTGGATAGAAGTGGGCGGTGGCATAGAACTGCATGATCATCTCGTCGTTCCAGGCAGTCAATTTCTGACCAACGAACTCTGCAATCCCACAAGCAGTGAAGCTTTCATGCACATGTGGGAAATAGTCTCTGTGCTCTTCACTGTCGATGTATTCCCAGTCAACGTATCTTGTGTCAGCAACAATTGGCTTCTTGTCCATGAGCACTGTCTCATAAAAGTCTTGTTGCTCTCTAGTGTGGAATCTTGAGTCAACTGCTGTTCTTCTCCTGGTGGCATATGGATCTGCTTGCCTCCATAGCCTGAGACCTTTGTCCTTCCTTTCCTTCATATTTTCAGCTCGAGGATGAGCTTCATTATGAACTGGCAGTTTCTGTCTGAGCTTGAGCAAAACATGAGCCTCATCATCTGATTCTGCAGGTGGCACATTATCCTTCTTCTTTTCTGACGCAGGTATGTTCCTCACAGTCTTCTTTGGCTTGGCAGCTGGTTTGGCTTGGGCTGCCTTTGCTGGAGCTGATTTCTTAACCTTTGTGGGTGCTCCTGCCCTGATGGCATCACCCATCAACTTCTGCTTCTGAGGAGGCTGAGGTGCTTCCTCATCAGAATCATCATCATCATCAGCAGTCTCTTCATGAACTTTCCTCTTCCTCTTGGAAGTCTTCTTAATTTTGCTGGAGGTTTCTTCCATGCTGAGCTTCTGTGCAACAGAGGATTTTGCCACTTTGCTTGTGCCTTTCTTTGACTGTTGCCCTTGATAGCTCTTGGCAACCACTTGCCTTTTAGGCTTAGAAGATATTTCCTCATCAGCAATGAAATCTGAATCTTCCTCATCTGAATTTCTCTTCCTCCTGGCCCTGGTGGCAGCTGCAGGCAGTCCACTTGGAGTGCTTCTCTCTCCATCATCTGAAAAACTGCTTGCTTCTGGACTTGTAGCTGCCTCTGGAATCTCAAGCGGCATCTCGGACCTGTTCATTGTCACTTCCTTCGACATGGTGACAACCTGTGAATAGAATAGGTATAGGCAGAATAGAAGAGTTATCACAAACTGCAGAGGATTTTGCAAAAGAATGAGTTCAAACTTTAGTTTTAGGTTTTCACAGAATACATGTCGGTCGACCGAGTCTATCAATTCGTGAAACCGAAGTGTCTAAACAGACCACATACACCACTTTCGGTTGGACGAAATGGGTTTCGGTCTAGCCGAGACTACTAGGGTTTCATGAATCTTCACTTCGGTCTTACCGATTTGCACACTTCGGTTTCACCGAAAAGTGCGGTCAATGGCAGAGGCCAAATCGGTCGATCGAAAATGTCAAATCGGTCACACCGAGATGTGTTCGCGGAAACCTAACCTAAAATTTTCACTCGAAATTTGTTCTATGACCTAAGCGGCTGGATAGGAATATCTCAATCTTGGCAAGAAACATGGCAACGCCTATCGTGCATTGAATCAGCGATTGGAGCACGAGAGGGATGAAACTCACCCAATGCGGTGGAGCTTCACTACGGCGGCAACGGCGCGATGAGAGGAACCGTTGACGGCGATGGAGACCGCGGAGGGGCGACTGAGCGACGGCGGAGACGATCCGGAGACCAAGGCGACGGCAGCTAAGGGTTTGAGGCGAAGCGTTTGAAGAAGTAATCAACACGCTCTGTCCTCGAGTATATATACCTTCGGTTGTCGGTGGGACCGAGTTTGAAAACTTCGGTGGGACCGAGATGGTTAGCTGCGTGCGATTACTCACTTCGTCACGCCGAAATTTGAAACTTCGGTTTCACCGAGGTGAAAACCTAGATCAATCCAAGTGATTTGGTCTGTCCGATTTGAGTATATCGGTTTGACCGAAAGTACTTAGAAGGTTTTGGAAGTTAGGCTTTTGACGGATCGGTGGCTCCGAGTGCTCCTCACTCGGTCTGTCCGAAAAAGTCTTGTTCAAAGTTTGTGATATAAGCATGAATAGAGTTTGAGACAAGAAAGCATAGATAGCTAGGGGAGGAACTTAGGCATTCTTGTCCATCCATTTGGTCAAAAAGAGAAAACCATAAAGACCAAAGCAACAAATGGATGTCCTCGAATGGATAAACTCATGCATCCAACATGCTCACACAATAAGATAGCAAATGAAATATGTGTCAAACATGCACAAACAAAACACTAACAGCTAGCACACAATTTGGCGATGACTAGGTCATCTATATATGAGTATATTGACTTAGGAGTCAAATGAGAACATTTGATCATAGGTCATACTCATCGTTTAATCACAAGTGGGGTTACCACTTTTCCATAAAGCATTAATGTGTTCACATCATTAGAAGATGCTTTAGCTCATTTCTTTAGAGCAAAGCTCCCCTTGATGTGAGA